>PVKZ01005298.1:0-56791 GCA_004027375.1 Macroglossus sobrinus
ATCAGTGCCTTTGGGGTCCTGTTTTAAAATGTTTTGCCAAGCCCTAAGGTTATGAAAATATTCTCTACATTTTCTGCTACATGTTTTATTGAATCATTTTTCACATTTAGACCTACGACCCACTGGGAATTCATTTTTTGTATAGTGAAGACAGGAGTCAGGTTTCTTTTTTTTTCCAGATGGATACCCAGGTGATTCAGTACCATTTAGTGACAAAGCTGTCCTCTCCGTCCTGCAGAGCGGTGCTCCTCCCTCGCTTTTGATATAAAGCCACTGATCTTATATGTGTGTGTCTAGTTCTAGACTCTTCCATTCTCTTCCATTCCACTATTAGTTTATCCTAGTACCAATACCACGCTCTCTTAATTACTACACAATAGCAGCTATATAATAAGTCCTGATATCTAATAGCCAAAGTCCTCCAACTTCGTTCATTTTCTTTAAGATCATCTTAGCTCTTTTTGGCTCTTTGCGTTTTCATATAAATTGAAGGATCAGAATGCAATTCCCACAAAAATCTTCCTAGAATTTGGATTCGGATTGCATTGAATCTGCACTTTCATTCAAGGGAGAGTTGATATTTTTATTCAATGTTCTAATTCATGATATATACGACCATTATTTAGGTCATCTTTTATTTCATTGAATAATATGTTGTACTTTCCAGTGTTGAAGAGTTACACATTCTTTATTAGATTATTCCTAGGTGTTTGATATGGGATTTTTTTTTTGGCTATTGTTATTGTTTTTAAATTTTTGCAGGGAGTGGGGGGGTTGGTATTACAGGACATTGTTTCTTTATTTTACTTTGTAGGGTTTTTTTGTTACTGCTATAAAGAAATACAATTTATTTTTGTATGTAGACCTTGAATCCAGACCTCGCTAAACCGATTTATTAATGTCACGGGTGGGGCGATGTGAGATCCAGCATCGCCCCAGTGGCGTGGGGGAGGAGGAGGAGGTAGACAGTGGATGGTGGCGTTGTGGGTGGTCCCTCGGCTCTTCCCCGCTGACACAGTAAAGAATTACAGGTCGCCAAGACTGAGAAAAAGTAAGATTTATTCAAAGTACATTTTAGAAGGAGACGTGCTTCACTAGGCAAGGCTGAAGCCCTGTGGACTTTGGGAGGTGAAGAGATAAGATAGTGCACCCCAAAAGGACGAGCGGGTTTCCAGCCTAAACTGTACCGAAGCAGAAGTGGGAAGGTCTGTTTATATTTGGATGGTGATGGGAGGTCCGAGATGACCCGTATGTAAGGTCACCTTGACTGACAGTTGGCTGCTAGATATAACTCTCTGCCGTGCACATGTGCCGACCCAGAATTCAGTCTGTTCTCGTTAGATTCATGACCTTGTAGGCATAGTGATGATATTATAATGATGCTATAATGAGGCTGAACTTATGGGCAGTACCTTTCTGCACATGCGTTGGTAGCTGGGTTAGGCCGGCAGCTTTTATGGCCTTTGTGCTCTAGGATTTGGGGTCACTTTTAACCCTAAAAAGGAGGTATTTTTGGGAGGTCCTTAAGGAAAGTCTTCGAGGAAAGTTTCCATGGTTACAGAGCTGGGCCTTGGTTCCAGTCGCTCATGCCTGACTACCTACCTACCATTAATTCTAATAATTTGTAGATTATTTTGTGTTTCCTACATACATGATCATGTCATCTACGAATAACAGTTTTATGCCTTTTTAATATTTTCTTCCTTTTTCTCCTTTTCGTTCCTTGTTACACTAGCCAGTAAAATGTGACAGTTGTGACAGTGGTCGTCCTTGTCTCATATGCCTTTTCAGAGAGAAAACTTTTGCTATTTCACCATTAAATATGCTGTTTTACCATAGGACTTTTATCCGAGTTAGGAAGTTGCCTTCTATTCCTACTTTTGTTTTTGCTTTTCAGCAAATGCTTTTCTTGCATTTAGATTTTCTTCTTCATTCTGCTAATGTTATGATTACAGTGATTAATTTTAATGCTATACTAACTTTGCATTCCTGGATAAACCCAGTATGGATATTATGCATAATTGTATTCTATTTAGCATACTTTGTTTAAGATTTTTTTATAGCCATGAGAGAAATTAGCTCATAATTTTCCTTTCTTGTAATGTCCTTACCAAGTTCTGTGAGATTATGCTAGCCTCATAAAGCAAGTTGGGGAGGGATTTTTTTTTTCTAAATTTTTATAAAACTGGTCATTTATTTCTTCCGTAAATGTTTGAAAGAGCTCACTAGCTACCTGGATCTGGAACTTTCTTTGTGGGAAGAATTTAAGGAAAAAGTAAGCTTTCTCTGATACATATAGGACTATTTAGATTATTTCTTTTCGAGTCATTTGTATAAGTGCTGTTTTTCTTCCATGTTGTCTGTTTTGCCTAATTTTTAAATGTATTGGAATAAAGATATTCATATTATCTTATTCTTAATATCTGTAGGATCTTTAGTGATATATTTTTTCAATCCAGATTTTGGCACTTAAAGCTTTCTCTCTCTTTTTGTCTTGCTAGGGGGTTATCAATTCTATTAGTCTTTTCCAAGAATGAACATATGGCTTTATTAATTTATCCTATTATTTGTTTGTTTTCTATCTTAATTTGTACCCTTGTGCTACTTTCTTTAGATTTCATTTGTTATTCCTTTTATGACTTCTTGAGATGAGTCTTTAGATCACTGATTTTCAACTTTTCTTCTTTTCTTATTTATTTTCACCTTATAAATTTCCCCCTGGGTAGAGGTTTAGCTGCATCCCACAAGTTTTTATATGTATTATTTTCATTTTACTTAGTTCAAAATATTTGATAACGTCTATTGTGATTACTTGTGTTTTCACCTATGGGTTCAGTAGAAGTATATTACTTAATTTCCAAACATTTGGAGGGTTTCTAATTAACTTTTGAAATTGGTTTCTAGGTTAATTTCACTTAAATTAGTCAGAGATGACACTCTACTCGCTCTTCAAGCTTTAATCTGGACATTTTCTGCTGACCTGTCTTCCAGTTGACTAATCCCATCTTTAGTTGTATAAAACCTGCTATTAAATATCTGTTGTGTTCTTAATTTAAATTATTGGCTTTACCAGTTGTGAAATATTTGATTCTACGGACTTTAGTTTTCTGAGGAAATTCTCTATCTTACTGTCTATTTTTTAGCATACCCATTACAGTTATGTAAAGGTCCATGTCTGAAAAATGCAATATCTGGCTTGCCTATGGATCTGTCGCTGTCATTCGCTTTTCTTCTTTTAGCCTTGTTTCTTGGAATGCCCACTCATTTTTTATTGAGAGCTGGACATGGTGTAGGAAGAAGTGGAGAAGCTCTGAATGACGGTATCTTCCTCCGGAGAAGATTTAACCCTGTTGCCTGGCAGACAGCTAGACTAGAGCAGTTCACCGCCAGTCCAATCAGGGGCATTGCCGACCTGAGGCTGGTGTAAAGTCCTAGGTTACGCCATCTGTGGATGTAGCCCTCTGCTCTGCAACACAGAGCCTAGCGTATTTACTAGGGCCCCTCATCCTAGTAGGGTGGCTCCTGAATACAAATAATTGTTGCCCCAATAACGTAAAGCTTCCAACAACTTACTATTTTTCCAGCCACGTTTTTCTTGGATTCTTAGTCTCTCGCCCTGTGTACCTATGACTTGATAAGTGCCCAACAGTGAAAACCAGCGAGTATTTGGTCCACTTTTTTTTTTTTCATTTCTCTTTGTAATCTGGACTCCTTACCTTCTGGCTGCCTAAGCAGCCCCCCAAACTCCAATTTTTGCTTCCCCAGTCCCGCAAGAGGGCTGGAACTCCTGCCGGCTTCTTTGCCTCTTAAGAAGTGGCCTTCACAAGATTTTTTATCCTCTTGTCACAGCCAGATATCAACCACGTACCCAAAAGTAAAAGTGGCGTGTAGGATGCTGATCTGCCCTCGATGACCCCTTCACCCCGAGGTCTTTGCCCCTCAGATACTGGTGATCTTGGAAGCTTTGTGATGCCTTCAAACATGTTTTGGAGGTTTTCAGGGTTTTTAAATTTAACGTTGTGTAGATTTTCTAGTGGTTCCTGTGGGTCTGTCGTTCTGACATAAGCTTCCCCACCAAATACAGAAAGGGAAACCTCATTAAGTTTGATTTCAGCGTGGAATTCAGGATCCAAACAATGCGACTCCAACTCTTCTTTCCAGTTTTCTCTCCTAGCTTTCCCCTAAATGCGAAAGCACACTGCCTTCCCTCCCAGCGTTTGCTCCTGCTGCGTTCTTTACAAGAAATGACATCACCTGCCCATTCCACCTGTCAATTTCGCGGTCGTGTTCCAAGACTCATCACGAATGTCACTTCTCCTTTGAGTCCTGTCTCCATCCCGTCAGCAGAAAGTGATCTTTCCCTGCCCTGCCTCATCTGTGACATTGTGTCCCGCCCTACGCTGTGAGTTCCTTTAGGAAAGGGCTGGGCCTCATCCACCCCGCTGTGGTGCTTAGCACGTTCACATGATGTCACTTAGATCTCTGAATCAAATTGAAACTTAGTATCACTGCAGGAATCAGCAATCTTGCATAAAAGTGGCAAAATCCCAAATCCAACTGGCTTAAGAAAAAATAAAAATAAAATTTTATATATATATATATATATGTATATACATACGTGTGTGTATATATATTTACACATATATATTATATTTATTCTCAAATAGCTGAAAACTCCAGGGACAGCCTTACTTTTAGTATATCTGGATCAAGGAGCTCACAGTATAGCTTCAGAATGCATATTTCCATATCTCTGTTTTGCGACACCTCCCAACTGTCATTTCAAAGGAAAAAGAGGAGCACCTTTCAACAGAGGCTCAAGCAAAAGTTCTGAGATTTGTCGTGAGTGGGTAAACTTGGTCACCATCCCTAAGTTAATTATGGCGCTCAAGGAGATAGCATATTCTGATTGATTGTCTGATCTAGGTGATGTGTCATCTCCTGGATCCCAAGGGTGGGACCAACCCCATCCAAAACACATGGACTGAGAGTGGGGGAATAGTTGTCTCCTTAGAAAACTTCAGGAGCCATAATGAGAAGACATGGGTGGGCGGCTGCTGAGAAGGCAGAAACCACAGCTTCCCGTGGAGGTGACTGCTCAAAAGAAAATATATCGTCAAAGGCAGTTCATGAACAGCATCTGGGGACTCAGCTGTTCTCTGATGCACCGAAAAGAAGCAGCTTTGTAGCCAGCCTACTGCTCACATTCTATCCTACAGAATTCCACTCAGCGAAAACCCGATACTCTGTAACCGGCCTGACTGAGGAAAGCTTCTGGAACCTTCTATAATCACGATTCCAGCTACAGCTCAGTATAAAGCTACTTCTTTTACAAAACTCCAAATCCCACTACCCTTTCTGGACTGAATCACCTTCGGTGATAAACAACCTTGGCTGTCCGTCCTGCCCACGGAGGTCCACCTGTGCTTTCATTCCCCGGGGAGCTGTGGCTCTAGGGTCTCTTTGTCATGTCCCACCTCTTCTCCTGAAACGGGGGCAGGTGCCAGCGCTTACCTTCAGCCCTTCTTGCCGAGATGTTCTCCACGAATACTACAACTAGTACACCAGGTTTGTCTTACCGAAATTTGCTTCTTTTACTAAGGAAAATGCTATTTTTAAGAGGAATAAGTGGTAATGTCCGTGGGTATAACCTTTGTCACAGCAGCCCCATTTCTAAGAATTTGTCTTAGGGAAATTAGAGCAGACTGGACAAAGTGACAGGTAGGAGGGTCCTCGCTGGAGCTGTCTTAGCTAAGTCACAGAATCTTTGCGGCCACCAAAACTCAAGCACTCAAGTATTTGCTGTCTTGGGAAAGTGTTCAAAGAGCAGAGAGAGAAAAAAATAGGGCAAAAAGTCATCAGTTCAGTTCGCTCTTCGAAATGACTCGCCTTGATGTATAAAATACACATCGAGCAAGTATGAAACGTCACACGCCAGCCCGCTGCCGGCGGTTACCGCCGAGAAGCGTGAATGGTGGATTCGAGGGTTTTCTGCGTGAAGAAGCATCCCTTTGCTTCCTTCTTAGGAGACGTGGAAACTTCTACACCAGCCGCATAATAACCAGTTCTGGTCCACACCGACATCAGGGCACAAGCCCATCTGTTTTCTGTCAACTGAGCTCCATAGGACAATTGTATTTTTTAAAGTGTTAATATGAGCCCTGAACTTGGTTGTACTGGTGGCCAAAAAAAAAAAAAAAAAAAAAAAGTGATGCTACAATGTCGGAAAGAAACCAACTTTCAAAGCCAAAAGCAGGCATCCCGGACCGGATGCAGAAGCCAGAGGCGGGCCCCCCGCTGGCTGGTGTCTGAGACGCTTGCCCCTCCGCGCCAGCTAAACTGAGGAGCGAGTTCCTTCCCCTTTCCCCAAACTCCGACATGCCGTTCCGTTGTCTCCATAACACGCTCCCAAAGGATCAAACTTACGGCGTGCTCGAGGCCCCCAAGGTCCCTCGGAGCTGATGCAAACCAACAGGAGGGAAGAGGGACTGGGCATGCCTACGCAGCCTTGTGCGACCACCCACAGGTGACGAAAGGTGCGGGGCTTCGTCCTCGTTTAAATACACCGTTGTGACTCTCCCTGGGCCCCTCTATTGTTTGTTTTCCCTGCTCCTTGTCACATCTTAAATCTGAGCATTGTTCTAAGCAAAGTTGTTGCGTGTTCATTTACCAAACACACACAGAGCTGCCTCGGGAGCTGACGTGACGGATGGTCGCTGCGCTGGCTATTGGCCCCAAAGGCGGTAATTTGTGTTTTGAAATCCCTTAATTATATATGCACGCAGCGAGGCTAATAGCCCCCATAGAGGCACCGGGCCCGGCCGGAGTCCCTGAACACTGTTGCCAAATCAGGAGTCTAAACTTATAAAAGATGAGTTTTAAATCAGGGATGGGGATAAATCATCTTTAAAGAATCTGTGGCGTAGTACACAAGACAGTCCAATCACCACGTCTAGAGTTACAAAGGAGAGTAAATCACGAAAAAAAAATGAAGTGTCCTCAGTACAATAAAGAAGAATAATTAACTTTTAACTCGAAGCTGCCATCCCGATGTCAGATGACTCGGGCAAACCCTTGGGAAATGTCAAGCTGACAAAGGCAATCAACTCTGGAACCGTGAGGAGAGCGCTGGTGGCTTCCGTGGGGGCTTGTGGCTTATTTTTTTTACACGGCAAGACAAACAGATGAGCTGCTAAAACGATCGCGCGTTTGAGAAGACCTCTGTGGAAAAAAGAGAGAAGCAATTGTGTTTTCCAGCATGTGCTCTTGATGAATAAGCAGCGTGTACGACCCTCCACAGTGCACAGCGCGTGTGCACGCTGAACTGCTGGTGCGGGCTCACGACAGCCCCACGGCCCCTGCCTGACGCTGGGCAGACAGCATGACCCTGCCTGACGGAAGAGGAAGCCAGAGCTCGGTGGGCTGGCACCTGGCATATGGTGCCTCGGTCAGGAGTGATGGAGCCAGGACCAGAATCCAGTTCTCTGCAGGGCCAGGGCCTTCAGGACGAAGGACAGGACAGAAGCCACATGATGGACTGCACCACCAAGCTCTGGCCCAAGGAGGATGACTCTCCCTGTCAGGTGGTCCCCAGAGGGCTGGAACTCGGAAACACTGGCCAGCCACTGCTGAGATGGCTGAGTGAGCAGGGAGCGAGCCCCTGCTCCCGCGGGCGGGCCCACCCCTCCTCCAGAAGGCAGTGACAGAAGCCCGGGGACACATGCCAGGCTTGCCATCGTCCGCGAGGAAGCACGCCTCACACTTGTCCAAACAATAGGTTCCCCTTCCTTGCAGGCAGGTAACCCACAGGACTGCTGTGATGATGAAAATGAGAAAATTCGCACCTCGCGCGTAGGCCAGGAGGAGCTGTTAGCTTCACGGAAGACAAGCGGTGGATGATGAATTAAAGCATGCGGGGTGCTTGAGAACTGCGAAGGCGTCACTCGGATGAAGGGCTGTTGTTGTTATTCCTTCAACAAACCGTCCTGAGAACACATCACTCGCTCCGCACTGTGCTGGGAATGCCGGGGGATGCAAGGGGTTGGCAATACGCACTCCCCAACCTCGGGGAGCAAAGCTTTAGCCATGAAGCAAAAACCTTCGTAGCACGTGAATGTCAACAGCAGCAGAAAGCACAGTGCCAAGCTCTTCATCGGGCAAAGGAAAAGGCCATCAGAAAAAGCCTCGGAGGAGGGTGCAGGGCCAGGTCCGGAGGGACCGAGGGGTCTCAGGATAAGATAGCACCTCAGAGGTCTTCCAGGTCCTCATAACTCAAAAGTGGGCCAGTGACCAGCGGCATCAGCGTCCCCTGGGGGCGTGTCGTGACACAGCCGCTCAGGCCCCGCCCCGCCTGCTGAGTCAGAATCAGCACATTAACGAGATCCCTGGTGACCAGGGGCTCGTCACAGTTTGGGCAGCACTGGGCTTAGTGACAGAGCCGGGCTGCCGTCCTGTGACAATGTCCACACGGGCCTCCGTACCTCCCCTATGCACTGCTGCAGGATGAAGCTTCCCCAAAAGCTGGGTGCCAGGAGTGTGTGCCTTCTATCCGACCCGGCTCCAGGGGCTGGCAGCGTGTCTGCGGTGACTGGGGGCAGTCTGCGGGGGCCTGGGCTCCAGGGTATGCCTTCGTGATCTAAATTGACCATAGTGAAATACCACTTCACACCCGGTAGGATGGCTATTATTATAAATTGTTTTAAAAAACAGAAATGGCAAGTACTGGCAAGGAGGTGGAGAATTCGGAGGCCTTGTGCATCGCCGGTGGGGATGTAAATGGTGCAGACACGGTGGGGAACGGTAGGGCGGTCCCTCAAAAAGTAGACATAAACCTGTCACATCCAGCAATCCCATTTGCGAAAGCCGGGTCTCACACAGAGACTTGCATATTTGTGTTCATAGCGGCATTATTCACAATGATCCAAAGGTGGAATCAACCCAAATGTTCCTTGCCAGAGGAATGGATAAATAAAATAGGATATATATATATATATATATATATATATATATATATATATATATATATAATATATGTGTGTGTGTGTATATATATATGTGTGTGTGTGTATATATATATATACATATATACATATAATGGAATATTATGCAGCCTTCAAAAGGAGTGAAGATCTGACACAGGCTGCCACATGCAAGAAACTCAAGAGAAATCAGCCAATCACAAAAGGACAAATATTTTATGATTCCGCTCATGTGAAGAACCTAGACAATCAAATTCAGAGAAGCGGAAGGAACGGTGGTGGCCAGAGGCAGCGGGTAAGGGCAGTGGGGAGTTACTGTTCAATGGGTAGAGTCTCAGTTGTACAAGATAAAAAATTCTGGAGATGGATGGGATGATGGCGACAAGCAGTGTGAATACACTCAGTGCCACTGAGCTGTACGTTTAGGATGGTAATTTTTTTTTAAAAAATGTCTACAGCACCTGATCTTTCTAGGTGGTCTCCCATCCAAGCACTAACCAGGCCCAACCCTGCTTAGCTTCCGAGATCAGACAAGATCGGGCACGTTCACGGTGGCATGGCCGTATGGGTAAATTGTCTTTATGCAAATTTTACTACAAGTAAAAAAAAAGACATAATGCTGTATAAGAAAATACCTGAAAGACCCCAGTTTCACATGGAAGGAGCTTGGAAGTCACCACCCCAACCTAACAACAGGTGAAAAGCTGGATGACTGAACAAGCATCAGCTCTTCGTAGATCTGTAAGAGACGTGGGGTCAAAGGGCAAACTGCTACCCTCTAAGTAGAGAGACAGACAGGCAGCTACAGATAGTCACAAATCTCCATGGGAACCAGTGCCATGGCAGGAAACCCTGAACTGAAATTGCCAAATTGCCAGAGACTCAGTTAGGACAAGTCCAAGAGCTAGAAACTCCAATTGTCACGAGTGTTACCTCCAGGAACTCGACCTGCTCCTCACAAGATACATCAGAGAAAAAGCCCCTCCCGCTTCTGGTAGCGGGAGGGGAAAATGACCTTCTGAAATAGGCCAGAACATTCTTCTCTCCTTACCACGGCCGCCCTCCGAGAAACCAGCTGACCGGAAGCGAAACAGCTGGGGTCCAAACTGACCTGCAGGAGGGGACAGAGCCAACTCCTGTCCAATCTAACAGGGGAACAAACAAACAAACCGAGAAACATTTATAAAGTTCGTGCTCCGGAAACACAGCCTCACTCAGAGGCCCTGCCCACACCTCCCCACCACGTTACCGAAGGCAACAGCTCCTCGTACCCAGGACATCACGTCCAAATATCAATTTTAAAATCATGAGGCATATTAAAAGGCAAAAAACAGAGTTAGAAGAGACAGAGCGAGCATCAGAACAGACATGGCAGGGATACTGGGATTATCAGACTGTGAATTTAAAACGACTGTGATTAATATGCTAAAGCTCTAATGGATAAAGTAGGCAGCATGCGGGAACAGATGGGCAGTGCGAGCAGAGATGGAAATCGTAAGAAAGAACCAAAAAGAAATGCTGGAGATCAAAACCACTGATGGAAATGAAGAGTGTCTGAGATGGGCTTCATGGATTGACGTGGCTGAGGGTATGATGATAGGAACCTCCCAATCTGAAAATCAAAGAGAAAAAAAATATATCAGAGCAGACTACCCAAGACGACTACAAAAGGTGAAACATACTCGTAACGGGAGCACCAAAAGGAGAAAAAGAGAGAAACAAAGCAGCATTTGAATCCTTAATCACTGAGAATTTCCCCACAATTAACATCAGACACCAAACCACAAACCCAGGAGAGCTCAGAGCAGGAACATACCAAAAGACTCCAGCTAGGCTTATCAGGCGTATCATTTTCAAACTACTAAAAAGTAAAGATAAAGAAAAAAAAATCCTGAAAGAAAATCAGCATCCCAGCAAGTGGCTTTGTGAAGATCAACAAATCGATTCTAAGGTTTATTTGGAGAAGCATGACTCAGAACAGCCAACACAGCTCTGAGGAAGAAAAACATGGTCCAACTAACACCACCCGACGTCAAGACTCCCTGTAAAGCTGCAGAATCATGACAGTGGGATGTTGGGGCAAGAACAGATAGGTCAATGGAACAGAATGGGAAAAAGAAATAGACCCACATAAATACAGGCGACAGGCCTCTGACAAAGGAGCAAAGGTAATAACAGTGGAGAAAAGATAATTTTTTCAACAAATGGTGCTGGAAGAACTGGACACCCACAAGCGAAAACAGAGTCAAGACACAGGACTTACACCCTCCACAAAGATGAACTCAAAATGTAAAATCCAAAGCTATAAATCCCACAGAAGAGAACACAGGAGGAAATCTAGGTGGCCTTGCACTTGACAATTACTTTTTAGATACAACACCGAAGTCACGATCTATGAAAGACTCGGTAAGCTGGACTTTTGCCAAAACGTAAAATTTCTGACCTGCAATAAACACGGTCAAGAGAATGAGAAGACGAGCCACAGGCTGGGAAGAATATATTTGCAAAAGACACATTTGGATAAAAGACTATTATCCAAAATACACAAAGAAACTCCTGAAAGTAAACAATAAGAAAACAAACAGCCCAGTTTAAAAATGGGCTCAAAACCTTAAAAGAAACCTCACCAAAGATTTACAGATGGCACGCAAGCATATGGAAAGATGCTCCACATCGTGTGTCATCAGAAGAGACAAGTTAAAGCCACAAGATCCCTCTGCACACCTGTTAGAATGGCCCAAACCTGCAACGCCGACGACGCCACGTGCTGGCTGGGATGGACAACCTTGGAAGACAGTTTGACAGTTTCTTAGCAAACTAAATACACTCTTACCATAAGATCCAGCGTTTGAACTCCTTGAGATTTACCCAAAGGAACTGAAAACTTATGTCCACACTAAAGCATGCACGTGGATGTTTATAGCATCTTTATTGATCAAATGGGGATAATAAAGCCTCCATCTGAAAGGGCCATGGAGGGATCCACGGGGATGACACCCAGTGTCGCCCAGCAGTTGACAGTGGTGGCTGCCGACTGCATCCCACACTGGCCCAGGAGGAAGCGGGTGCTAACTAACTCACCCACATAGGTCCTCCAGAGCAGGGTTGACAGTTGGAGGGTCACATTTCTGCCCTAAGCCCAGGAGAGTTAGAGCATGGACAAGGAGGCAGCCGGGCTGGCCAGACCAGGGCTGGCTAAGGTCGCAAGCCGGAGATGCAGACCAGTGAGGAGGGCCTGGGGCGACGGGGAGACCAGGGCAGAACCTGAGGAGGGCCTGCCCACCGCCGCTGCTGAGACCTTGCAGGTGCCCAGGCTCTGAAGGCTGCCCCACCCAGACCCCCAGCCCCTCGCCCCCTGCCCACACTCTGCCCGCTACACACACACACAAAGGGAACCCCGGTTTGGAGGTAGAAAGCAGTGGACAGGGTGCTGAGGATCGGGGTCTGTAGGCCGGCTCCACCCCCAAGCCACCTGTGAGGCTCAGGAAGGCCAAGGCCAAGGTCATACTCGAGTCAACGCATAAACGAAGACCCGCCCCTCCTGGACACCTCCCGCCACTTGTCCAACGTGCTTGCAAGCTCATGGGCGTGCGCAAAGCCACCTGGTCTGCGAGGCTGTGCGGCCAGGGCCTCTGCCCACTCCTCTTGGATGCCCCGCCCGTGCCCCGGACACAGTCCTGGTACCCACAGCGCCTGGCACCCGGGCTATCCCACCAAAGGCTTGGTAAACTGAGGCAGGACGGCCTGTGCCAGGACGCAAGAGTTTGGGGATGGGACAGAACCAGCCCCGTGTGGCCCCATAAGGCCCCACTGAGGCCCTCTCTCCCTTCCCGCCGAGCTTCCGGGGGCCTGGCTCTCGGGCGACCCAAACCCTGAGACCGGACGACACCGGAGGCGGCAGGTGCCAGTCAACATTGCCACCGAAGCTCATTGAGTCTAACTGTCCGTCTTCACGGAGAGAGGGCTGCGGAGGGAGCTGATGGGAACGGTGCCTCACTGCTACGGGAAGGGGAGACGCGTCCCTCGGAAGTTACGGGGTGGCTGTTGACAGGCCGGACCGTCGCAACGCCAGCCGCCTAATGAAGCAATAAAGGCCTTTGTCCCCACCACCGCGCGCTGCCCTGCTCGTCCATGTACAATTATTAGAAAAATCAAAGAGAGGAATGTTGCCTTGAGATATGATTTCCATCCTGGTGTGGATTTTATTATACAAGCAGTACAATACGCTCCATTATCATTTTGATTATGTGTGCCTTTCATTTGCACTATTGGGCCATTATCTGCGGTACATTCATAACGTTACAAGAAACCGGAACTCCGTCCTGAAGACGAATTGTAAAAAAAAAAAAAAAAAAGGAGTTCTATTTTTTGCAGATTGATATTTCAGGGGGGAACATTAAACAGCAAACAGTATTTGTAAAGTTTGGCTTTGTGTGTTTTTTTTTGTTTTTTTTTTTGTTTTTTAACGTAAACTCTTGAAAGAAGGAAATAACCCTGATATTTCTAACAGACAGAAAAGCCCCAGGCTAGGTGCAGTAAATGATTGCAATCTAGAATGCGTGTTCTATTAGGGACTCCTGATTAAATTGTAAGTTTCTTGAGAGAACCGAGTCAAACAGATGAAGCTGGGGACTCAGCCTGGCGGTTGGGGGGTGGTGGGGGTGTGAGGGCGGGGAGAACAGAAAACCCTGGCTTCGGCCGGAGCCTCCGGACCAGGAGGTGAGCTTCGCGGAGGACCAGGGAGGTTCCAGTGGGCGTCGGGAGGGGGGCAGTTATCTGTGAGTCTCGGTGGGATGCTTGAGGCACTGGGTCGGCGCCTGGAGCTGTTCTCCTGTCACCCGAAGCAGAGCAGAGCCCCGCCTGGTGCTTCCTGCCGCGGGAGTCTAGGAGCTGTGTGTCTGTCCTTGCCGAAACCCTGTACCTCTCTGACTCTCAGTTTCCCCGCTGGTAAAATGAAGCTAATAGTTCGTGGCACTTGCTCACAATGTGCTGGAATGATCTGATAAAGCTACAGGTGGGAGAGCCCCTTGAGAAGGACAATGCTGTTTTTCATATTAAGAATAATAACATAGTAAGTTAGATACTTTTAAAAATGTAATTATGCTTCCCAACGCAGCCTGTCTAAATTGCAAGCATCACGCCATCGTTCAGGGCCCGGCGCGAATGCCACCTCCTCCACGAGGCCCTCCCTGATCTCCTCCTCCAAGCCAAAAGGGCTCTGCCCTCCTCCCTACACCCACCCATGCACTCTCTTTCTCTCGAATCACTTTTCACGATGTAACGTGTGCTGCTTCTAATGGATCAAGGTTAAAAAGTTTGAAAGCCACGAGATCAGAGTGTGAGCTGCCTGAGAGCAAAGCTCAGGCCTCCTGGGCTTGCCGTCCATCCCCGTGGCCCAGAGCCCAGCCCTGACTCTCAGCAGGAGTTCAATGCATGTTTGTTGAATGAATCGTTGTTATTATAGTTACGACATTGCTGCATAACCTACCAGCTGGACCTGTTTGGGGGCAGGGAAAGTGTGCAATTACGGGCTCAGCTGATGGGAAGGGCTGGGTCTTTATTATCTGTTCCTGCAGAAGCAATTAGAACTCTTTAGAAAGAGTTTTTCTACTTGCATCCAAAAATCACCCAAATAGTCCCGCCTCATTGGCTGCAGGCCTGGGAGCGTTCACCTTCCTCCCTTCCGCCCTCACAGCAGCCCACTTGGCTGTGGATGGGCAGACTCAATCTTTGGAAGATCCTTTTACACACCGTCAAATTGATTCTCAAAACATTTTTAGTTGACACAATAGAAAGTTCACCCAGGGGTCTTCCTTCAACGTGGAGTTGAAATCCATACCTTAACCCCTTCCTGCTTGCGACCTGCCTGCCCCCCAGAGTGACTCTGGGGGCTGCGGCAGGACCAGGCTTGACTCATGTGGTTCTCTAAACCCCTTTTAGGATAAATATATTGATTTTTGAATAAACAGTTTCCTTTCTCTCATTCTCTGCAGCTCCCTGATTGCTGGATGTGGAGCCTCCTGGGTGTGTTGCATGTTGATCTTTACCTTATTTGAAAAAAAAAAAAAAAGAGAGAGAGAGAGAGAGAGAGTGTTATTTTTAGAGATCATAGCTCTTTATTTATGTGAATCTATGTCTCAGGTACAAGTTCATCAATTACTTTAATTCCCTCTAAACGAGGAGCCAGGTTTCGAGAGCCACTGGAAGGTTAACGCACCCTTTCAGCTTCGGTTCAAATCTTGAGGAGGGTTGGAAGTGAAGGTTCTTAACCTTCTTCTCCTTCATGTCCAGGTCCAGGGCCCCAGTCTGCGTGGCTCCCTAACCCCTGGGTCAGGGCAGGGGGACGAGGTGGGGGAAGGATGGGGGGAGGGGACAGGAGGCAGTCAGGGAGAAGGCAATGCTGGGGAACCTCTTTACTTTTGGGGATCTTATGCAGCTTCAGCCTCTGCCCAGGTGCTCTGGATGGGCAACAGCCTTGCAAATAGCATCCCCAGCCTTTCAGCCCATGCAGAGAGCACTCCACCTGCAGCACCTGCATCCCGTGAGGCAAACCACCTGCTCAGTCACCAGCCCCTCCAAGCCACCCATCTTGGCCCGCCAGAGCCCACTTGAACGACCTTCCCCGCCCCACCTGCTTCTCTGCCCTACCTGCTGGAGACTAGTATCTGTACATGGCAGTTTGGGGAAATACTCTTCAAGGATCCGTTCAGGCGATAGAAAGAAAGGTGGCTGAGCAGTAAAGGGGTCCTACCTGTGGCCCCCCACTTTTGTTAGCAATGGGTGGCAAGGCCCTCGGTCCCCATTTCAGGGGGGTCATGTGATCTCAGTTTGGGAGGATGCTACCGCAGATGAGGACGGCCACCTGGGTGGACCAGGGACCACCTGTGGGTGCTGTTTCTAACCTAGCGGCTGTGGGATGGCTTTCCTGAGCAGTGGTTAGCAGGGCGTGAGGACGGAAGGGATGCTGGACCAGGAGTCAGAGGAGCTGGGTTCTAGCCCCGGTTCTCACAAGCCAGCCACCCTAGTACGCTGCTATAACCCTCAGTGTCCTCTTCTGCAAGCCAGGCTTACTGTGTACGCCCTGACTGAGGGACGTGACAAGGATGACATGACCTGATGGATGTCGATGTCCTCGGCAACTCGTAAGACTTGGAGAAGGCTTTGTTGGAACCTGGGTCGTCTCCTTAGGCACTCATGGTGCCTGAAGTTCAGAGGCAATTCACGCTATTTCTGAGGGCGGTCATCCCACCGGCGTCCCTGGGGAATTGTCCTTCGGACTCAGGTCACCAGTGATTTTGTTTGCAGGAGGATCCTTCCCCAGAAAGCCTGGTCTCCGCGGCGTGCACGGAGGCGTAGCTTTCTGAGGACACCGCGAGGTGCGTTCCGGATGGAGCTGCCTCATCCTGCGTGCGTCCCCGTGGCCCTCCAGGTCCTCGCACAGGGCTACGGTTCTCCAGTCGCTGCTGACGCGCTGCTGAACCAAAGAGGGGGTGGTGGTGGGGAACAGTGCGATTTCTAACTAATCTTGAGTAAGTCAGATATAGGGGGGTTTTTTTCCACACCTCTGGGAAGATTGTCAAATGAAACAATGTGGCTTTGAGCTTCTGACAGATGCTAATGAATTGTTGTTTACATTTTTGATTTACTGCCTAAACAAAGATAAGACATGCTCTTGAAAACACATTGAATGCGCAATCCAAACACATCCATTAAATCTGTCACAATAAACATGACAGCTTTCTTCTAACCTAACAACTGGCATGCCTCATTTGCATATTAATGAGAAAACCCGGATCAGCCTGCACAAATTACTTGTATCTCATGAAGGGGCTGCTCCCGATGACAGCGAGGCACTTGGGGGTGTACATACACCCAGTGAATACCTTTGCCGTTCTGAAGCCGTTTCCGTCTCTGGGCACGGGCTGCCCCGAAGTCCAGGTCTGCCAGCCGTGTGGGTCTGTGACAGGGAACAGTACGGGCTCAGAGAGAGCCGAGTCCGCCTCCAGGGTTGTCAGCCCTCTGGGATACTTACTGAGCATCTACTACGAGCTGGTCGGCATCTTCCATTGCGGTGATGGCTTCATCATCAGTTGCATCAGAATGGACATGTTAGACATTTACGGAGTACCACCAGGGCGGGCGGGACGTCCACATGCCCATCACGTTTCAACCTCACAGGAGGCCTTCGAACAGGGCTGACAAGATGAAAAGCGTGCATGTCCCCATGACCCTCCCGCCCCTGTGGCAGACATAACTAATCGATATGGAATCGAACGCACAGTGCTTCCTAGGAGGCTGCCTCCACCCTCAGTGGTCCATACAGGCAATTAACCCGTTGGCATCGGCCTTTGGATAGGTACGATGGTCACCATTAGAGAAACGAGGAAAGACCCCCTCGGAAAGGCAGGGGACCTGACTAGGTCTCCCAGTGGGTAAGAGGAGAAGTTGAGGTTCAGGCCGGGACCCCTCAGCTACTAGCCGGGTGGCTTCCCAGAGCACCTGCCATTCCCACCCCCTGTGATGTCCACAGGGCCACCGGTGCTGGAAGCCGCAGGAAGCTCTGCCCTCCCTGGTTATCTCAGTCAGACTTGGCTCTGAAGCCTCATGCCGGGTGACCTTGACAATGCACTTCGTCGCTCTGAGCCGCACCTGTGAAAGGGCAGCAACAGCTCTCACTGCCCACCAAAAACGAGATCTTGTCCTAGAGAACTTGGCACAAAGCCCGGCGCATAGGAAATGCTCCGTAAGCGTAGCTTTAAAAATGCCAAACCGTCAACTCCAATTTTTTTTTTCCTGGCTCCACCTAGATGCTTCTCGCTCCACAGGGACCAGAGTCGAGGGCACGGCGGTGCGCTCAGAAAGTGCCAAGCCGTCTTCGGGAGCCCCGCCCCCTCCCCTTCTCCTCTCCATGCCTCCGCTGCTTCTCCCAGAGGGCCTTTCCCAGAGCTGGGCCTGCCCATCGAGGACAAGGCAGGCCCCCCCGCCGAGCTCCCTCATGCGAAGCTCAAGCAACTCAGCTCTGCTTTATCCCCTAGAGGTCCCCATCCGTGCTCAGCTTTGCAGCCAGGCTTGGGCCCCAGGCGCTGAAAGGCCCCTGGGACACCGAGGTCGTGTTCCCTGAGGGCCCTGCTGGCGAGAGCCTAGGTTACCAGGTGGAGCAGGCCGAAGGCGTTCCATGGGAAAGGATCCTTTTCTGCCCCTGAGCAGCTTTATTCCAGATCTTTCTATTCATATCATTTCACGAGAAAGAAAATTCTATTATCGCTGAGTTCGGATGCCGATGGAAACATCTGGAATGCTGCTGTTCTTTCCTTCGTTGATTTTCTCGAACGACCATTTCCTGAGACCTGTGTGCCAGACTCTGTGTCACACCTTGTAGTAGGGTGCTCCTAAGATGAGCCCCAACGTCCCCTGCCTCCTGGTTTCCACGCCCTTGTGCAATACTGACTGTGGGCTGGACCAAATCTTGCTTCTAACAAATAGAATACGGCAAGGTGATGAAATGTTACTTCCAAGATTAGGTTACAAAAAGACTGTGTGTTCCATCCTGAACAAATTAACACTCACTCTCTCTCTCTCTTTCTTTCTTTCTCTCTCTCTCTCTCTCTCTCTCTCTCTCTTTCTCAGATTGCTCACTCTGGGGCAACAGCTCTCAATATCCAGCAAGGAACTGGGGTCCTCTTTCCATCAGCCCCCACCCACACCCTCACGAGTGAGCTGATGTTGCAATCACGCTGGACCCCCTACTCGGTCGACCCTTCAGATGAAACCGCAGCCCTGGCACCCGCGTCACTGCAGCCCTGCGGAGGCAAAGCCACCCAGCTCAGCTACCCCTGGACTCCTGACTCACAGCAACTGTAAGTCCATACATGCTTCTTGTTTTTGGTAGCTGAATTTGGGGGCAATTTATTATGCAGTAATAAATAACTAATACCTATTAGGTGGGACCCTACGAAATGGCTATGAAGTTTTAAAAAGTTAAATAGGAGCGATTTCCTGCAGCTCGACGTAAATATTTGATCCTATTCATTGCGTACAACATCCTGCAAGCAGCTACGTAGCCTTTGACCTCACCCCAAACACATGGGAACGGGTTCCGAGAGCTTCAGCGGGCTCCCTGCTGTCGCAGCCTGCGTAAGCGGCAGGAGGACCTGAACCCAGGTCGCTGAGACCTGTCTTCCTCACTGCCACACTGCTGGGCGCACACAGCACGGCCTTCTGCCCCAGGCAGACGGACGGACGGATGGCGCGCTGTCCCCGCCATGAAGATAACAGTCTCCACGACAGGCGTCCAACAGTAGGAAAGCCGGAGCTGGCTCCAGGATCTCTATGATGCCCTTGCCAGCCGAAGGGACACGTGAAACATACACACACACCTCATGGTCGTGATCGCGAACAGATCAGACCCGTGACATTCCTGCGAGGAGATGCGCTCGGCCACCATCTCTCCCGTCTGTGTCACTATCTCCCAGTTCGTTTGCTGTTTCTAATCAGCCGGCAGCTTTCAGAGCCCTTCCTTGAGCACGTGTATCATCTCCAATCCGATGACGCGGAGGGAATCCATTTTATCTGCCCTCGCCGAGCCACCCAGGGTCCCCTTCACCATCGGCAGCGAGCATATGTCTAAATTGTTGTGTCTAAATGAAGCCAAACATTCTCGTCCTCGGACGCCGTCGTGTTCAGAACTCAGTTGCTGGCTGCGGCCGGCTCAGGCTGCTGATCAACTTCCTTCCCCATTATCCGTCATTATCTTTCTTATCTAAGTCACCTCAGGAACTGCGTCCACTGCCCCAGCCTGTCCACGGGATGCACTGATGGAGAGACGTCCCCAGCCCACTAAGGCCGACTCTAACATTGACCTTGCCCAACCCGGGTAGATCTGCGGAGAGGAGGAAACCCAAAGCCGGGGGGAAAGAGAGAAATTCAGCGGCCCCCGGAAAGTGACGAAACGCTGGGAAGCGATGCCACTTGTCACGTTCCACCTGTGCTCACACGGTCACGTCCTCGGGGCCAAGAGGGCTCTTCAAGTCAGTCCCACGGGGCGCAGAGAGGAGGCTTCATCACCTTGAACCCTGGGTGGGACGAAGGAATGCCCCCGCTGGCCTTGAGTGGCGGCCCCACCCCCTTGGTGGCAGACTCATGGACGTGGACAAGCTACCGTGTCTCGAGGTCACGGTGACTCACACTGTGACCCGATCTGTGTCCTCGCTCCCTCTTTTTCACCCGTTAACTTCCCCGGCCAGGTGACGGCTGTGCGAGGGACATCTCTTCTGGGTCTGTGTTTGGGGAGTGAGCCAAGAAGGGAAAAAAGTGAGGCTCCACGCTCGGGCGTCCCCGGGAGAGGCGGAGCATGCAGGGGCTCCCCTCCCCCCCTTCCCGACAGCTTCCCCCACGGAGAAGCCTCATAAAAATTAAGATATTCTAGAGATTCTTAGGAAAAAATGAAATATTGAAGAATGGCTCCCTGAGCTGATAATGGTGATGCATTCGAAAAACAGACAGGAGTGCCGCATTTAAAAGCCTGAAGTCATAAAAGGTATTATGAATGGATGGAGTGGGAACCTCCACGAGCAGACTTCATTGATGTCAGCGTGAACGATGGATGCTGTCACTCTCCTTTATATATCACGAGAAGAGCTGCGGCTGCTGCACCCGGGTCTCATTGTGGGAGCTGTCAGGCTCCCTGGAATGGCACCGCACCCGCTATTTATGACGATGCGCGGGAAGATGCAAGGTTAAGAGATCGTTATCTGCTGTCTACGGGAACGTGCTTCCACACGGAGGCGGGAGCTGAAGGAACCTTCCCGATGACCCTTGACACTGCGGGCGCTGGAAAGGGGGCTGGACCACGGGAGGCAGCGCCGCGTCCAGACTGTGTCCACTCACCCCTGGCACGTTGGCCTCTCGAACACGCGAGCGATTTCCTAGCTTTCTGGGCGCGCACCCCCGTCCCCTACCCTACTGGAAATGTGACAGCCCTCGCTGGTGCGATGGATTCACAGGGATCCAACAAAGAGTTCACACTCCGCCCTCCGGGAAGCAGAGAGGTTGCTGGGAACGGCTGCCTCGTTAGGGACCACGTTTCCCGGCCCCACCCCCACCTGGTCCCAGGCACGGCCGTGAGGCTGGGTCACGACTGGAAAATGTGAGTGGAGGTGTGACAGTCACTTCCAGGAGGTATGATGGATCGCTTCCAGGCGGTGTGACGGTCACTTCCAGGCGGTGGGACGGTCGCTTCCGGGCGGTGGGACGGTCACGTCCAGGTGGTATGACAGTCACTTCCAGGAGGTATAATGGATCGCTTCCAGGCGGTGTGACGGTCACTTCCAGGCGGTGTGACAGTCACTTTCAGGCGGTGTGACGGTCACTTCCAGGCAGTGTGACAGTCACTTCCAGGTGGTGTGACGGTCACTTCCAGACGGTGTGACGGTCGCTTCCAGGCGGTGTGACGGTCATGTCCAGGAGGTGTGACGGTCGCTTCCAGGTGGTGTGACAGTCACTTTCAGGCGGTGTGATGGTCGCTTACAGGTGGTGTGACGGTCACTTCCAGGCTGTAGTATTTTGGAAGCAGCTGTGTTTCCTCCACAATCTCTCTCTCCCCTTCCGGAGGCAGAGAATTTCTAGGCCCTAAAGGACGGTGGAATTATTATAACACCAAAGAGTCCTGGACCCCTGGATCTCCCCGTGGAGAACCACGCCCGTCCCCCACCCGGGGCCACCCACATCGCACTTTACATAAATGAGAGGTGAACTTCTAGTCCACTGCTAAGCCAATGGGAATTTAGAGGTTTGTTTGTTACAGCAACTGGTGTCAGCCTTAATAATCCAATTCAGTACCTTAATCTGGGAGGAACTGTAACTCCAGCCTCCAACAGGCCTGGAGGTAAGGCCCGCTTCCGCCACTGATGAGTCGTGTGACTTCAGGTTCCCTGGGAAAATTGCTTACTTTCTCTCATCTTCTACATTTTTTTATAAAATGAAGATTTTTTTAAATCCTGACACTTATTCAGAATAGTGAAAAGGTGGAAGAAACAAGTGTCCATCAACAAGTGAACGGATAAACAAAATGTGGTCTGTTCAGACAGTGGAATATTATGCAGCCATAAAAAGGAATGAAATTCTGAACTATGCTATACTGTGCGTGAACCTCGAGGACACTACGCTAAGTCACATAAGATAGAAACAAAAGGACAAATATTGTATAATTCCGCTTATCTAAAATACCTAGATTAGCCAGATTCGTAGAGACAGAAAGGAGAACGGTGGCTGCCAGGGCCGGGGGAGGAGGGAGAGTTAGTATTTGATGAGCACAGAGTTTCCCTTGAAGAAGATGAGGAGTTCTGAGGTGGATGGTGGTGACAGTCACACAAAAGTGTGCATATACTGAATGCCACTGAAATGCACGCACGGAATGTTTTGAAATGATGAATGTTGTGTTGACGTATATGCTACCATAATTTTTTTTAAAATCTTGAGCTTATGGGTTCATGTGAATATTAAATCAACTAATCTATATAAAGTGCTTGGCCAAGAGCATGGCAGCGTAATTATTAAGTACCCACGATGTGCCTGGCACCATGCTGAGTCCTGGGGATAATACAGGGAACAACATATATACTGAGGAAGGCAGGGCCAGGTCAGTAAAGAGACGGCAGGTGACATGGCCTATTCCAAAACAAGTGACCGCAGGCAGGGTCAGGGAGCAGACAGGAGGGCTTCCGGCTGGGACCTCAGCTTGCGGTCACAGGGGAGCACAGGGACCCTAGTTTGGGTTCATGTATGAGCCTGTCACACATTCCGAGGCAGAGGGACCAGGTATCCTTCTTGCCCTTGTGTCCCCAGCCCTGGCTCTCACCTGCGTAGGGACATAGCCAGCATTCTAAAATGTGTCTTTCCCTGTTGGCCTCGCAGAGTTCTCAAGCTTGTGGCATTCTTAAAAGCAAGATTTAAATGTTCAAATTAGAGCTTTGGAAGGCAAAGCCAGGTAAATACATAGATATACAGAGTCGCGTGGCATTTATTACAAACCACCCTCCTGAGTCAACACTGGTTCTCTTGGGAGGAGAAGGGAGTGAAAGGCCCATTGCTGCATCCACAGGGTAGAAGGGACGACTCAGATTCTGTGGGAAAATGCTCCAGATGAGAAACGAGGTTCCATGAGGGTACAGAGCAGCATCCCCAGCCGGGTCTGGGGTGGCCCGGGACGGGGCCCAGGGACGGCGCGGTGCTGACGGACCAGCCGGGTCCCTGTCGTTTGGGCCCCACCGCCATCCTCACTTCCACCAAGAGCACGCCAGCGTTCCCTGGGGACCCGCCTGCCCCGACCCAGGCCAGGGCAATCAGGCAGGGAGACTGGGTCCCAGGAGCCTCTCCAGGCCTGTTTGGATATAGAGGGGTCCCCTTCTACAGGGGGTGCTGTCCTCACAGGAATGTAAGCTGCCCGGATCCTCAGGCAGCCATCGGCCCCTGCCTGAAAGATGCAGGATGCCTCCACGTTGGGTCCCCTGGGCCAGGAAATCTCTCTTTTGCCCAAGACTGTTTAAATCGAGTTCCCATAACGAGCATCAAAAACCGCAACCCCCTCCCCCACAACCCTATTTCTTCACTGGCTCGGGGGCATGCAGGTAGAAAAGCATTCAGTGGCCGTCACACAAACCATTCACATTTGTGGGGTGACCAGCCTTCCTGGTTGTCCTGGGACTGAGCGGTTTCGATGCTCAAAGCCGGACAGACCCAGGCAAACTGGGCCAGCTGGTCACCCTAGATCGCTCCCATTACCCTAAGCCCGTCCAGAGCAGTGGGAAATGGAGAAGGTCCAGGGCCCAGCGAGAAAGTGCACCAGGCCCGAGAAGCCAGATTATCCCCCGACCCCCGTCCTGGCTGCTCAAGGCACTGACTCGTGGCCAACGATGAGCCACCTCCCTTCCGGGGGCCCTCAGCTGGCAAGGCCCCCAAACCCAGCAAAACTAGAGCATCACCCATGTGTGCCGGTGTGTAGCCGAACCATTGTCATACCAGAAACACTCCCATCCGCAGATGCGGGCACCCCAAAAGGGGACGCTTGCTCACTGCAGTCGTCAGGCACGCCACTGGCATTTGCACGAGCAGCGAGAGGTTTATTCCTTCAGCAATGCACTATTTCTAATTTGATATGGAAAGAAAAAATGTTATGGCTGAGAAGTTTCTAGAAAACAGTTCTCACTGACCAGCCTCCATCAAGTCCTGGTGATCGTGGCATAAGGAACACAGTTCATGTCACATTGTCTTCTGGATTCTTGAAGAATCCCCCACCCCCACGACGGCCCCCAGAAATAGGCCTCCGACCAGCGACCAGCGGGCAGCCAGCCCCCGCCCCCCGGGGCCAGGAGATGACTTGTCTGAGGGGAGGGGAGGAGGAAGTGGCAGATGCTGTTTTAACAGGCCAACAGGAAGCGCCTGTGGCTTTCCTGCTGGAAACCTCTGCAGCCGAAGAGAGCCAAATTCCCCCCCTTTCAACGATCTCTCTCGCTTGCTTTCTCTTTCTGTCAATATGCTATTATCTCCCGTGACTCCTGCCCTCCCAAGAAAAATGAGGCAGGAAATAGACAATATAATGGGAAATATGGCAAATGCACATTTCCTGTCAACAATATGCCTTCCTAATAGATCGTCGGATGAGTATTTCATTAGAACGATGATTGTGGCAGCTACGACATTTCCAGAGACAAAGCAGGGCGGGTCTGAGTTAGAGGAATGTGGAAAGGGCTGAGGCAAGAGGCAGCGTGGGTTTGGGGCTCGGATGTGTATCTGGGAGCCAGAAACCTACCCGTTCCAGTCTTAGATCTGGCTCCGATTGCCGTGTAACCAACCGTGAGCGTGGACGCAGACGCTCTGTCTCCCACCCTTTCTCCTGCTCTGGGCTGAGGCTGATGACACTCCCCAGCCTCCTTGCCCCAAGGCGCTCGGGTGGATGGCCCTGGAGATGCCAAGGGTCCCAGGGCCCACCTCGATCTTCCGGGTTTGGACTCCTGGTTGCAGGGTGGCTGAGCTGCCACAGACAGGTCCCCTGCCACACTCCCACTAAGCCAGGGCTCCAAGCCCTGGCCCATGTCAACCTGCCCACGCAGATGGCCCCATCCAGAACGCAGCTCACTTCAGGGTACAGCGGGAGGACAAGGAAAAGGCAAAGAGGGTACGAAAATGCCTCGGTCGGTGCATACTTCCCTTCCCACCCTTGGAGCCCCCTGGTGCCTCAGAAAGCAGCTGGCTTTGTCCCGTGGAAGTGCTTGCCGTAGTCCAGAATACCACCGGTGCGGTCTTGATGAATGCCCCCACCCCCCACACACACACCCCGTGGGGTTGTGCATTTCCTGTGGGCGCCTCACTCTTTCCCAGAGTCTATAGTGCCGCTGGCACCCAATAAATGCTCAATTAACATCTATCAAGTGGAAGGAACCAGTGAGTGAATGAATGAATGAATGATCTCATTGAGCAACTGTCCTAGTGTGATTATAGTTGGGAACAGAGAGTCTCCGATCATCTCACAGACAGGACAGAAATCGGCCACTTGTCCCCGACCCAAACACTCAGGGACCAATCAATCGCCTTTCCCCTGCCCAAGAAGGCAGAGCAGGGCTTTCTAGTCTCCAGTGTGGCCGAGGACCGTAGACCCGGAAATCCGTGCTCTCAGGGTTCTCCTGGCCTCCGTGAGTGAATGAGCTGCAAGGACCTTTTGCCAGAAGGAAGCGAAAGATGCTGAGATGGCATGGTGGCTTTTCTTCGGAATGTGGAGGGGTGAGCCAAAGAAAACGCACTTGAGTGGGGTCCAGGACTGCGGTCGAAACGGATTTGTCTCCTGGATGCAGAGCCAGGAGGGGAGCAGAGGGCAGAGAACTCTTAGGTCCACGAGGATGTTAATTTTCTCAACGACACATTTATTTAAAATGCTTCATCATAAATTGGGGATTGCCTCTGCGTGTTCAAACTTCATCAGGGTCTGAGGGGACAAAGGCATCCCGTTAGCAAAAATATAAAAGTGAAAGAGACAGGGAAGAGGGAGAGGGTTTGAGGGTTTTACCTGCCCCCCAAAAAAGGCAGAAACGGGGTATATAAATAGACCCCAAAAATCAGGGAGCAATAAATAAGAGTCAGTTCTTAAAGAACGAAAAGCGTTTATACAGCAATCACCTACTCCATGTATGGAACCTTTTCCAAATGCGTCAGTGAAATGATCAGCATTGAGTTCCGGCCAAGGACGGGTGTCCCTTTGCCCAGCCACCGTGTGTTGTCAGCGCAGCCGCTGCTGCCAGGCCCTTCTGCCCGTGTCCTCCGGAGGCCCAGGGCACCCAAGGCCCCAGGGCGCAGTTCAGAGAAAGCCAATCCAATCTTCTAACTAGTTAACCACACCCTAGTGGGTCCCAAAATGGATTAGGCTTTTAGGAGTCTCAAAAAGTGAGCTAAAAAAAAATTTTTTTTTTAAAGCCAATTCATATCCTTTAGGGAGTTATTATCTAATAAGAAAATGGAGCCAAGTAACCCCCGAACTATATAAATCATGGCAGGAGAACTCCTCCATAAGAGAGATACACGGGGCCGTGCTTTCTTTTGAAGGGAGAGGAGTTTACTTGCCATCAGAAAGGCAATACAGATAGAAAGCCAGAGAACTACAGAAGAACGTGAAGAAGAAATTTAAAATAATCTGTGGCCTACCGACTCGAGATCATCTTTGTCCACCTTTTGACCCATTTCTTTCCATCCTTGGTACGTACATAAAAATATTTGTTTTATAAATGGCCTCCATTGTTCAGAGTTCATACCCCAAGCAGGTCCCCGTGCCGTTGGGAGCTCTTGGAAAGCACCGTTGGTGAGCGGTTGCATATGTCATCACGTGGCCTCGCTAAGGTAGACTGAGCCGTGACACTCGTGGCGAGCGTTCGTGGTGTCCGTGCCAGGCCGTCTCCACCTGGGGATCACATAAGCAACACGGCAGCAAATCCCCTTACACAGGAGTCTCCGATAACGGTTCCTTTTTTCCCCCCATAACATAGATTCTTACAAGTGGACTTACTGGGATAAAGGAGAAAATTCTGACATCTTCTGATACTTGTGTCGAATTGGATTTCTGAATGGTTGTGTCCGTTTAGCCTCTGCAGGCAATAGAAGAGATTGTCTGCTTGCTGTCTGCTGGCCGAAGAGGTCCTTCTCAGTGTGTTTCATCAGAAATTTTCCTAGAGAAAGTGGGGTCTGCTCTGAGGCCCGAAGCGTGAGGAGGATACGAGGGTGGACGGAGGAAGAGATGATGCTCCAGGTGAAGAAGCTTTCTGAGCAAAAGGTCAAGGACAGGAATGGGCCTTTGCACGCCAAAAACAGTGGCCAGTCCTGGCGAGCCGGGTCAGGAAGGCGTGCAGGATGGGCCGGAAAGAGAAGCTGGACAGACGAGAAGGTCCTTGAAGGCCTGCGTAAGTGGGCGATTTGTGGTTCCCTCATACATCGGGGAGACGCTGAAGCTTGGGAGGGTGGGGTTGTGAGGTGCACTGCGTTCAGCAAAGCTCACCGAGCCGGATGTTCTGGAGATGGAGAGACTTGGGAGAAGAGCCAGCAACAGGAAGTCCAGCTCCGAGCTGCTGCAAGGGTCCCAGGAGACAGTGATGACAACCGAGCCTTCGGTGATGGAGTGAGGCGGGAGTGTTAGATGTCTGTGCATGCCGACGTAGCGGTAGGTCGGGGCGTGTGTGTGCGTGCGTGTGTGTGTGCGTGCGTGTGTGTGTGCGTGTGTGTGCATGTGTGTGTGCATGTGTGTGCGTGTGTGTGCGTGTGTGTGTGCGTGTGTGTGCATGTGTGTGTGCACGTGTGCATGTGTGCATATGTGTGTGCACGTGTGTGTGGTGTGCATGTGTGTGTGCGCGTGTGTGCATGCATATGTGTGTACGTGTGTGTGCATGTGTGTGCGTGCATGTGTGTGGTGTGCATGCATGTGTGTGCTCATGTGCATGTGTGTGTGCATGTGTGTGCATGTGTGATGTGCATGTGCGTGTGTGTGTTCTCTCCCCTACAAAGCCGTTAGCTCCTTAGGACCAGGGCTGGGTCTCACTGTCTCTTCTGGGGACTTCCTAGCACCACACACACACGGGATGCGTTCAGTGCGTCCTCGCTGAACTGAAAACGGTGGCCCGTTTTTGGTGGGGGACGGGCACATAGTCAGCAAAGAGGAATCTGAGGAAACCTCTTCCACATTCTTCCATGTCCCATCTCTGGGCGGTACCCCCCAGAGGCTAAGGTGGACCAGAAGCTGAAGGACAAGGCAGCCCAGCGATGCGGGCCGTGCCAGCCAGCCTCCCCGGGCGCACAGTGGAGTGTAGACGGTGGAGTGACCTGGAGGGCCAGCTGCAAGGTCCAGCACAGTCCTGCAGCCAGCAAGTGGCAGAGGGGGCAGGATGGGCATCCAGAGCCTTCGTCACTGCTCTGCTCCGTCCTGCTGTCTCCAGCAAGGCGTGGTACCTGGCACTTTGTAGGCTGTCAGTGCCCATTTGTCATTTGAATGAATGAGTGAGTGAGTGAATGAATGAATGGGTGAATATGCATATGCATATGAATATGAATATGCATGAGTGAATGAATGAATATGCATGAGTGACTGAATCACCAAGTGGGATGCATATGGACATTGGAGCTTCACCACTTAGGACTGTGTGACCTCGAGCCCCAGTCTCCTCATCTGTGCATAGTAGGTACGCAGAACGCCTCCCTGACAGCCCTGATGTGAGAAGCTCGCAAGATCATGCACTCGAAGGACCAGGCACCAGACAGCAGTGAACGCTAACAATCGTTGTCACCGGTGACGTACTGTGTCATTGCGTGCATGGATCATGTTGGGGTGGTCCAGCCTGGGACGCGTCTGACATTTGACATGGTGGGGGGCAGAGAGGTGCAGAGGGGCGCGGGGAAGGGTTTTCCCCGGCGTCGAGGGCTGGCTGACCCCCGCGTCCTGCTCTATGCGTGACGAGCTCCCTGCACGTCATTAGTCATGAGTGAAGCATCAAGCAATAAGCTAATTTCTAACTGTGGCACTTGATACATTTTCCATTTACCTCATTAGTTTTTACAGCCTGCAATATTGGTGAGAACACTTCCAATTAACCATATGGGAAGCTTCAGTATGGAATCACAACAACTTTTTAAAATGTGTTATTTAACCAAATAAGAATCACAGCCCCCAGAAATAAAGATGCTTAGAACCAGTGCCCGAGTCGCCAAGAAGAGGTGCTTCCAGGAGGCCTGTCCATCCGGGTCCTGAGTCAGGCCCACCTGGAAGGGAAGGGGCCGAGCTGGACACACCCCCTCCTCTTCCCTCAGGGCCTGTGGGAAGGAGCCGGCAGAGGCGCCCCGGCGCCTGGCATCGGGCCAGACCACAAAACCGGGGGGCAGGGGCTCCGTTCCAAAATCTAACCCATAGCATAGATGCTCCTCCTCCTTGGTTCAGCCGTTAAGCACTTCTCAACGTTTTGTCCTGCTTGATAATCATAAGAAGTCTATAAGATGGAGAGCGGGCTCCCTGATTTATAGCTCGGGACCCCAAGAACCGGGGCAATTCTGGGACTGCCCAGACCCAGTGGAGGCCCGTGGTCCAGCGGGCTCCTCCCGCGCCATCACGGAGCCTCGGACAGGCTCGGGCCAGAAGGCCTGCGTCGTCCCTCAAGCTTTCTCAGTGGCCATGACTGTGCCGCCTGTGAATTGTCTGGTTTCAACCGCCCCTCACCCCCCAGGCCCGTAGCCTGAGCTCGTGACTGAGGCTAGGTCATCACACATCTCAGTCCCCGGGCACCACGAGTGGCCCAAGCCATGGGCATAAGACTCAACTGCAGCCCCAGGAGGCTTTGTCCTGAACTGAGAACGAGGCAGCTGGAATTCTGTCTCTGGGCTGAGCTGGAGAGGCCAGCCCGGACATGCCAGCAGCCACGTGCTTGACCTTGACAGAGAATGCGGTGAGGTTTGACAAAGCCGCCACGCAGAGGTCATGGTGGGCTGAGCGGAAAGATGAAGAGAACTGCTGGCAAACTGCTGATGCCCCAGACCCAGCCACCCCTGACACCAGCCTTGTCCCCGCCCGTCCCAGTATTAACAGATGAGCCAATAACTTCCTGATCTCAGAGGCTATACCCTGAGTCGGGTTGCTGTCACTGTAGCAACTCAGAGAGACCCTAAGTCTCTGTTTCCTCAGCCACGCACGGACTCTCCCTGAGCACTGAGAAGGCTGGACGGCTGTGGTATAAATGGAGAGGGGGGTCCCTGGGGGTCCCCACCCCACTGTGGGCTTCTGAGCAAAGTCTTGTGTGATTCTGAATTCCATCTAAGTGTGAAAATGACCCGCCCAGGCGACACACCCCCAGTTTTCACACGTCAGTCCCAAGGAAAACCTAAGATTTCACCCTGTGGGCACCGTCTGAGGGGTTCCATTTGGGGACCAGCAAGCTCCCCCCATTCCCCTTCCTTTTGCTCTCTACGACAAGTTGCACAGAGCGGGTTTTCCTTCCGAGCCCGGGGGGCCGCGGGGCCCCGCCGCCCTCCGCAGACCGGAGCTGCCCACCGCCCGCTCTGCTCGGCCCTCACCCGCCGCGAACATCAGATGCTGGGTCCCACCGCCGCTGGCGTTGGCCACGTGTTTGCACCTTTGTCCGGGAAGGTAAATCCTCCCCGGAACTGGTCCTATTGGAGTCGCTGTCCATACTCCGGCCGGAAGAGAGGCTGGGAGGGTGGGCAATACAGCAGTTTTAACCCCTGGAATAGGAGATGGGCTCTTGGAGCAAGGCAAACGGCAGCTGAGCGATGGCGGCTGGGCCAGGCACCCACCACGTCCGCCACACTGACCCGGAGACGATCACGGTCGAGTCACCTCCTCCCTCTGGGCCTCAGGTTCCTCTTCTGAAAATGGAGGCGTTTGGCTTCTGAGCCCTGGGGTTTCAAGGAGGCGCCTTTCAAGGAGGTGGGGGAAGTGGGGTCTGAGCAGGTGGGATCCCGCCCCCAATGTCAACAGAAATGGTCCCCTTTGCTCTTTGTGGAAATAAAAGTATTCTGCTAGATCCTCCGATCTCTACTGTCCCTTGCAGCAATCCCAATGGCCAGGATGCAAGTTATAGCTCAATAATAACGAGGAGAAGCCCGGGATGATGTTCTCGCCAGGAGTGACCCATGGACGTTGGAGGAATTATTCGTAATCAGCTTCGGGGGGAGGGGGTGATGAAGCGCCTTGTTCTTTTGCCAGCGATGAACCGATCGACACAATGCTGCAGACCCCGTGCCACGGAGCAGAAGACACCCTCCCTGAAACAGTCCCGACTCTCCCCGTCCTCCTCCACTATGAGGAGGCCGCCCCTGACACTTACACGACCATTTTACACTATTTATCTTGCGCGGAGGAATTGATCTTTGCAGATCTTGCTCACCAGCCTGGACACTGACAGAGCGCCTTGGAGATGGTCCAGAAAGGCAAGACGTGCCCCTAAGAGATGGCTCTTCTCATCTCAGATCCCGCCCCCCGCCCCCAGGGGCTTCTCCGTCTGGAACCTTCCTTGCTGCCCTTCGGGGATTTAATTCTGCGAGTGGCATTCGGCGACAGCACCCCATTCCGCTCCTGTCATCCAAAGGCCCTGGGAGACGGGGCTTTGCCAGGGCTCGGGCCTCCAGTGGGGATAACAGACGCTCTCTGACAGGCGTCCCCTCGGAATAGCCATTGGACACTTTGCGACCCACACGCTCAGAAAACGATTCCGGCTCCTGGCCCTGGGCGGCCCTTTCATGCGCTCTTCCTCAGGCCCGTGGGCGCCTGGAGGCTGTTCCGTGGCGCCTCGTACTCCGCCTGGCACACGGTAGACAGCGAAGGGGATTTAATTCCCATTTCACAGGTGGAGAATCTGAGGCCCAAAGCGGTTACGTGGTTAAATGTCTCACCCAGGGTCCCACGGCAATGAACGACAAGGTCCACGCAGATTCAGCTCTGGTGATGTCTAGCCGGGAGCCCACCCACGCAAGGACAGATCCTAGCACAGGGCCTGCCCCTCGGGGGATGCTCAGAGCGTCCCAGTGCCCTCCTCCCCTCTTCTACTCTGCCCGTGGCTCTGAGTGGCCTCTGCGGACCCAGCAGAGACGAAACCCGGGGGCCCAGGGGGTGCCCAGCCTCCCCGCCAATCTCCCAGGCTCTTCTGGAGTCTGTCTGTGTTACCTGCCAGCTCTTTATTTTTCAATGACCCACGTCAGATAGGAAATATTTTCTCACGTTGCTGCACACAGTGGCATAGTCTGGGTGGCTTATAAACAACAGGAATTCTGGAGGCTGCAAGTCCAAGATCGCGGTGCCAGCAGGGCTGGGTTCTGGCACCGCCTCTGGGTCTCAGGCTGCCCACTTCTTATATTCGCGCACGGTGAACCCAGCAGAGCTAACACGAGCTCTCTTCCAGCGAGGGCGCACGTGCCATCCAGGTGTCCTCACGCACGTGACCCGACCCCTTCCCAGAGGCCCGCCTGACACACTGGAGGCCTCCTTGCAACCAAGGAATCTTAGATAGACACAAACATTTGGTGCATCACACGGTCTCATGATGAAATATTCCAATAATATGGATCAAAATAATAATACATAATACACATAATGAAACTCAAGTCCCCTTGAGGACCACACCCCCAATTCCAGGCTCCCACCCAAAGTAACTACTGGCATTTGCGTAGTGTGGATCCTTCCAGATCTGTTTTTACTCATGTAGGAATATATGCATATGAAAAGCTCATATGAAAATATGTAGCTTTCTCATCTGCTAGGATTTTATTCCCTTACGTGGTATCATACCACATAACATTCTTCTGCACCTTGCTTTCCGGAATGTTCCAAATCCCCGTGTGTCTATATATTGTCCTCATCGGTCTTTTTCCTGCAGCTCGGTCGTCCAGGTCTCAGTACGGATGTGCTGTGGTGAGTTTGATGTGGGCACGTGGATTTCATCCAGCGTCCCCCTGTTAAAAGCAATGCTGCAGGGAGCATCCTTGTCTTGGCTCCTTGCACATGCATGAGTATCTCTCTGGGAAAGATTTCCGAAATGAGTATTTCTGTAAGAAAAAGGAAACCCTAGACTAAGTGAAAAGAGAGAGAGATGTGTATTGAGAAGAAATATTTGCCACCTATACGACAAAGTAGTGAAAACCGGATTATAGGAAGAAATGCTTCCGTTTCATAATAAAAAGACACCCCAGAGAAAAATGGATGAAGAATACAAACGTAGAAGAAATGCAAACGGTCCAGGTGCATTAAGAGAAGCTTCACAAGCATCCAGGGAAAAGCCCATCCGAGCACTAATGAGACATCTTGTTTAGTCCCTGGATTGGACCAAGTTTTCGGTCGAATAACATTGGCCACTGGCAAGAGTGCAGGGAGCTGGTGCTGTCACGCATTGTCTGAGTTCAAAGTGACCCCGTCCTTCTGGAGAGCGGTCTAGAAGCGTCTTCCACTTCCAGGTGTGCCCGCCCACGAGCCTGGCCCCCCCTAACTTCACGGGCAGACTCCACGGTGTTGGGTGCTTTATGCTGGTTTGTCCCTGCCACACGCATAATCTAACCATCCAGGTCACAGGCGAGCCCAGGGGGTCTGGGACCGGGGTTGGCAGGAGCTGCATGCTCGGTCGGACAGACTGGGGTGCCCGGACCTCAAGGGTCCCTCTGCTACCCGCTGGCCACAGGCAGTGAGCACTGTTTTCTACCCCACACTCCGGTCCCTCGGCCTCTGAGCAGCTGCTCCTCGTCCCCAGTGGGGGTGGTGATGACATGGGGTGGCAGTGGTGTTGTGTGGGCTGGGTTAGGTGGCTCTGAGGAGACCGGGTGCCTGATACTCTTTCTTGCACCTTGTCGGCCTGAGCTTCAGTCCTTCAGTCCTGCACAAGCAAATGGCCTGTGGCCAGAGAAATATGTAGCACACTCCACTAATTCCGCAGTTAGAGGAGGGCTCCCCACTCCTCCACATCCGCAACCCCCCACCGGCTCCACGCATCCCCCAGGTGACATACACCTCGTGGCGGGCCTGACATCACCCCCTACCGCTGCGTGCAGGTGACCGTGGCCTAACACCCCCCTGGCTCCCAGGGACTCTGCCTCACAGAGGGCTCGGGCCAGGCTTCAGCTGGGCTTTGCCACCAGATCGTCCCCCTGGGGCCTTCCAGTCCCCTCCCACCCGCCAAGCGCTGAGGGTGGCAGTCCGGCCCGGGGCCCTCGCGACTGTCCTGCAAACCTCGTGCTCCAGTGGAGCCACGTCGAGCCGTGGAAACGCTGGTTAGGGGCTTTGTTTATGAACTTGAAACAGTTCTGTGAGAGTCGCTCGGGGAGCAGATTTAAGAGACAGCTTTGCCAACCTGTAAATGTCACAGGCCTTTCCAATAGGATGGGCAAAGACAAAAGCCAGCGGAGGCCACAAAGTCCAGAATGATCACATGAATACACAGGGCAGGATCAACCCGAACAGGCTGGCGCTCTCCAGCTATGGGGATGTTGGCGTGCAGGATGCAGACAGACCTCCAGAGAACTTCTTTCATAGCTTCCCAGGACCACCCTAGAGACCCCCCACCCCCCTGCCGCCTCATGCCCAGCCCCTTTGTGCTGCAGTGTCCACAGCCCCCATCCCTCCCCAACACACAGCACCCCCCCCTCCACTCCTAGACCAGGAAGCCAGAAACCTGGGCTTTGGGTGGATATACTCACTGCTGCTATTAAGCTCTCTGTAAAAATACAGAGATCTGAAATAGCCTCGCAAATATTTCCTATTTTCCATAACACGGTATCAATTTGCAAACAGAGTAATGATCTCTGTTACTTTTCAGGAAATTATGTTTGATATACTTTACTAGCGCGAAGGAAGAACAATTTAATTGAAAGAGCTGCACTGAACCATCTTTAACCTCAGATGTACTAAATGGAGTGTCTCGGAGATAAGTTATGGTTTTTAATTTAACGTAAACTATTCCGTGCATACGAAGCGCTGTGTTTTTGCCACGCTAAGAACGACCGGTTTGGGTCTATGAATTATTTCTTCGATCCTCTCCTTCCTCCCGTGAACCCTCGTGAATGTGAAACGCAATCTGAAGCTTCTCGCTCACAGAATCTGAAGGGCCAGGCGACGTCGGCCTCTGGGGACAGCTGGGCCCCGGCGCGGCGCGCCTCGTCCCTGGGGAGGACACCCCCCTCCCCTGGTTTTTTGAGACGTTCCCGTATTTCACCGCCCAGGCTGGTGGGCCTACACCGGGCCGGCTCCTTCTCCACCCTGATGAATGGATCCCAGCCACTGAACCAGCCCTCAAAATGAAGTCTCTCTCGTGCTCGCCAAGATGAATTGCCAAGTGAAAAATACTGAGACGTTATTATTCGTGTAATTCGTTGGCGGGGACGATCCCGGGGAAATGTAGTCCGTGGGTGAAGTCCATCCTGCGGCCGTCGTCGGAGGTGGAGGGACGCACGTGGAGGTGAGTCACAGCCCGACCTCCCCGCGCTGCTGGGCTGCCGGCCCACCCGGATGAACTGGCGCCAGCGCGTTCCAGAAAGTGGCGTAGTCAGCCCGTCACATACCTACCAGCGTTTGCTCCTTGGGGACCGGCGGGCCCAGCGGTGGCCAGCCTGCCGCCCGGCTTTCGTGGACCCCCAGCTCTTCTCCCGGTGATTCACGTTTGCTTGCCAGGGTGGGCACTGACTGTGTTTTTTTGCCACCTGGGCATTTATTTCCCCTTACTTGGATAAGACTGCCAATTTCCCTGTGAGAAGCTATGCTTCTCAGTTTCAGGTGGGACCGCTTGGGGACAGTATGTGACCGGGTGTTAGCCAATAAGATGGCTGCATTCCTCTGGACACAGTGATTGGTTCAGAACGGACACAGGACCTCATCAGGGCCCAGGCCACACTGTGAGTCTTCCACTGGGACGCTGGGGCAGAACCTGACACCGTCCCTCTTTGTCGCGGGAGCATGGAAGGCTGGCTGGCGCTGCATGAGCCCTCGGGCCAGCATAAGGGAGAACAACCAGGAGCCAGGGGGACGCCCTAGTGACACTGGGAGATGGGACTGAGTCCTGGTGGCATCGCCTGGGCCCCACATCAAGCCAAACCCGAAGCAGGTTCTACGTCTGAGCGCCGGGCTTTTTACCTCCGTGAGCCACACGCTCCTTCTTTGCTTCCGCACCAGTCTGCGTGAGACAGCTGAGGCCCGGCGAGATGAAACGGGCTGATCCAGGCCACGTGGCTGACGTTGGTGCTCAGGTCTCACAACTGGGGAGTCTGGCCGCAGAAGGCGTTCCTGGGGTCGCCCCTGCAGCACTGCCCCCCGAGAAAGCTGACGTCCGCCGACAACGCGCTCTGCGTGGCCCTGGCCGTGGCCGTGGCCGTGGCCGAGCCCCGCCGCCCGCACCCACACAGCGAGGGAGGCTGGGCGGCCCTGGGGGCCTGTTCCACAGGTGAGGCTCGCAGGAGGGGCGTGTGGTCCGCCCAGGTCACACTGCTGCAGGGCGGTCTTCTCCCACTGCCGACCCCCGCCCCTCCCTCTGCCGGGCCAAGGAGGCTGAAGGCCACAGGCTTTCCAGGCCAGGCCCCCACCCCCGCCCCCGCCACTGCCATGCTGTCCGCCCAATTCCGCAGGCCCCTCAGTGTCGCCTGAGGCATTTCCCACGCCGAGCCCGGCTCCAGAAAGTCCTTTATTTCTTCTCACACGTCTCCTTGGCAGAGGTTTGCTCCGAGGGTGGCACAGACCCCTTCATCTGAGCCCAGCTCTGCGCATCGACCAGCGGATAATAACTTTAATAATTAAAGAATAATTAATTACACCTGAAACTTCTCACTTGAGGGTACAATTAGCCTCTGGCACCTTTAGAATGAGTTGCCAGTGACTAATTGTGCCCTCAAGGAGGCGTTTGTAAGTACAATTAATTGTGTGCAAAATTGAACCCATGAATACTTGGGAACATAAAAATTATTCCCACACAAAAAAAGAGTTTGTTCAAACTCCAGGCTCATTTTTTTTTTTAAGAACCTCGTGTTGGGTTCTTCAGGGCACCCAGCTGTGCCAAGGTCTCCGCAGGAGGTCACCTCTCCCCAGAGCGTGGAGGGAGCCCCCGGGCAACCGCAGACCAGCAGGACACTGGCTAGTGACTGTGACAGTTACCTCTCTAACCCAGAGTCACGGGCATGGACGAGCTTGAGGGACAAACCGAAAGTTAAGGTGCAACTTCTCAGTCAAAGTCGCCCAAGCTAGAGGACCGGCAAGGGCCTCCTTGGTCCCGCCCCGGCTCTCGGTCAGCCTCTGCGGGGCAGCCCTCGGAGCTGGGGCGGATGGGGAGAGGTTGGTGTTGGCGTTGGACCTGTCTGGCCGTGTCACCTCCTTACTGAGAGCTTCGGCGACGCCCCAGGACCCAGAGGTTCGATCCTGGTCCCTCGGGTGTTCTCCACGAAACACGTGAACTCAAAGGCGTCCTGCATCTGCTCCCAAACCTCACGCCGTCACCCAGCCCCCCACCCACCCCACGATGGCGACTGACCGTTCCGTGTTCCCGACCCCGTGTTTTCCCTCGTGTAGTACGCCCTTCCACCTACACGCACACACACATACACACACATACACACACAGGACATGCATGGAGGTGCGTGCTGTGTGCCCATCCACTTCCATACACCTTTACACGATGCTCACATGTATACACATACATGCGAATACACATATATGCATGCCATACCAACGCACACATACACAAATATATACACACATACACACACATATGAATACACATATATACATGCAAAGCCATACAAACGCACGCATAGATACACAAATATATACACACATGTGTGCTCCGCTCACACACACATATGCAGACGCTGTATGCGCACACATGCACTGCTGACGCATACACACGCATGTCCCATACACGCTCACACATGCACACGCAGACACATAAAGACACGCACGCTCATGCATAGCCATACGCACACACTGCCACGTGTCCTCGTTTTAGCCCTCCTCCCACACGGCTCCAGTGCCACCTGGGCTGCGTCTTCCTTCCTGTGTCCCTCGCTCCCCGACACGCCCTCTCACGCTCTGGGCCCCCACGCTCTCTGGGTTCTACTTGTAACCAGCTGTGACTCCCCTCAGGGCTGGAAGCCCCTCAGGACAAGGAGGTGACAGGTCACCCCCCCCAGCTCCCCACGTGCTCGCAGCAACCTCCCCAGCTGGGACGCATGCTCCCCTGTGGTCAGGCCCCACCTCTCCTTTGCTGGGGGAGCGAGAGCAGCCCCCAGACCCCGTCCAGAGTGGGGGGGAATGACTTAGCTACTTTCCTTCCTACCTGTCGAGACAGCTCCAGACAGCGGGTCCTGCCTCAGTGTCCCCCGCAGGCATGTTCTAAAGGGGATTTCCAGATGGAGTCTTATGCCAGGACAAGGACCCAAACTCCTTCCTTGCTGGTTTTGTCATCTTTCATTCCCACTCAAGCGCCCGCCGTGCTGGCCGATGCAGGGGCCGCACGGCGCCTACAATGGAGCCCATGGTCCCCCAGCGGAGCTAAAGCAGGAAGAAAGACCCTCAGAGGACACAGAGGGAAGGAGAGAACATTCCAGACGGAAGAGAGGCCTTGAGTGCGTGCTAGGAGTTTGCACCCGAGCTTGGTGGCGGTGCACTGGGGCGCCCCTGAAGCCTCCAGCCCAGACTAAGGACCGAGATGTTGAGGATCAGGAGGCAGGAAGAGTCCTGCCCAAGGAGGGGGCTTCCAGCTTCCTGCAGGGCTGGCCGTTCGGGCCGCGTGTGTGATTAGAGCGTTCGTGGGGTGCTCCACGAACCATGAGGACCGACGTTCTCAGATTGAGTTGATGGCTAATATCTGTGCGCAGTGCTCTCCCGAGATCCTTTACACTACAGCAGACAAACCCCCCATCTGAATCCCGAAACGTGGCGTAGGTTTTATTAATGCGTAATTATAACTATGGAGCCCTAGGAGCCCCTCCCTGCTCCCTCCACCGGCTTCCACGGTGGGTAGGTCACCCCGATGCTTTTCCATTCCCTCTGAGAAAACAGCCTCAACTGCCAGGCCTTCAGGTCAGGGTGCCTGGCTCTACCCTTTGCTAGAAGCATCTCAGAAAAAATAATAATAAAAATAGGACATAGCAAACGGTTTTCATTGGTCAAGAGAGGAACCGTCACATACGGACAGTGGGCATGGAGACTGGCATAAGCCATTCGGAAAGTGATTTAGTGACAAGCGTTGAGAGCCTTAAAAACGTCCGAATGAGTTCAGAAAGTATATCTGTACACGGGGTGCACTGTGTGCCCCCCAAATCACATAGGCCTCTATTAGTTATGAGAAATTAGAAATACCAGGTGCTGTAGGCATTAAATAAATAGGTAGATAATTAGAAAGATGTTTGCGATATGTTAAGGGAAAATAAGTTAGAGATGAACATGTATAGTTATCACATATAATGCTATATCGTTGCATATGTGTACGAAAGGAACGTTCTGGAAGGAAGGTTGACAATGATTATCTGTGATGGATTTGCCTGGTCATTTTCACTTCTTTATGTCTTTTTTTTTTTAAATATAGAGTAGGTATTTCTTTTACATTGAAGGAGAAAGCCCTTTTCATCGTTAAAACGGAAAATATATATATACGTGCAGCGTGAAATAAAATTGGACGACAGCAACAAAACACACGGACAGATGAGCATGCTCGGACTGAGTGTTTTCACTTCTGAAATCACTCCCAAAGTGCAAACCAAGCTGGCTGGCACAAAAATATTAACTGCAGCAGTATCGATATTAATAAAATGGCCGATAACCTCAATAGCAAGGAAAGGATAATTTATGGTGCAGTCATATGGGATGTTATGTACCATCTGGGAGATTTTTAAAGAATATCTATGAACACGAGACATGCCTGTGTCATGAAACATGAAAAGCAAGATGAAAAGAACTATGTTTGTCCTGAGAATGGGGGGCCTTTTCGAAAAATGCAAAAATCAGCTCGATGAAGCGAATTAAATCCCCAGACGAGTTAGAAGCCGTCCCCTCCCCGTCTCCGGTCTCCTTCAAAACGATCACAGCAAATTCTGTCGGAGCCTGAAATGCCTGCGACGTCGTTCGCATGTTCTCACGACTGACTGTTCCTTTCGAGGTAAAGCCGGGGTGACTTCGTGTTTGTGCTGAGTCACCCTCACAAAGACGTTGACGGTGCAGTTGCTGGCGAATCATACGAAATGCCTGCCGCTCCTGCCCACCTGGGCAGCACGCCAAGCCCGGCACCTCCTTTCTCCAGGCAGAAACGTCCCCCGTGCTTCCCGCCGCAGAATGAGACACTCACTCGCACCCAGCCGTGAAGGGTCCTCCCACGCAGCGTCCCCTTCCCCCTGAGTCATGCAGATTACTCGCCTGGAGGCTCGAGGCCTCCTCTCTGGTCCCCACATGCTCAAGGACAGACAGGCTCTCACGGAGGTACCGCTGCCCACCCCTGCCCTGCTCGGATGGCACGCCACCGCACACCCAGAACTCACAGGGCGGGCATTCAGTGGCTGTCGTGGGCCTTCGAGACCGGCACGGTTGGCCTTGACCTTCTTTCACATGTGCTCTCTTGGAAGCCATGACCCTTGACAGACATCCCGTGGGCGTGACCCGGAAGAGAAGATGACAGCCACTACGCTTTGCTTTGACCTCATCCTTCTATTTTCATTATAAAAGTGATGTGCCGGTTTTTTATATTAAAAAAAAAGGGAAAATACGTAAAGTCGACAACGAAAGTCACGTCTCAGCTCCCCCAGTCTCGCCTCGCGATGCGTGGCAGTCCTTCTGCGGATTCAAGCCTGCTGCTCTTCATTTTCAATATTACGTATGTCTGATCTCAAAAGTGGCACGTGGCCGTCTCGGAGACTGGAGACAAACGCACAGACGTGCGCCAAAGTCACCTCAAATCCTCGTGCCCCAAGATGACCCTGCTCACATTTCGATATATATTCTTCAGTCTTTATTCTAAGCACATATATCCGAAGTATCGCAAAAGTGGGATCACACTATAATTCTAAGTTCTAACGTGACTTTTTCATTTACAACGTCATGATCATCTTCCAAACCACTAAATAGTCTCACACGACAAAATTCTTATCGGCTGCAGAGTCTTCCGTTGGATCCCTCGTGATCATTTGTTTATGCGACGCCCTGTGGCTGAATATTTAGACGGCTCCTATTTTCCTGCTGTCGTGGGTCACATTGTGACACACCACGTGTGCAGAAAGCCTGGAGAGCGTCTCAGGAAAGAATTCAAGAAATGGAATTCCTTGGCAGGTCTTAAGACTTCTTTAAAAGCTTTCATTTCACATTTAACTGTGCTTGCAAACGCATAACGGTTAACGTAAATGGTTCAACTTGACCACCTCAAACATTTTGAAGTGCACCGTTCGGCAGTGATAAGTATATTCACATTGCTATGCAATAGCTCGCTACAAGTTTTTCATCTTACAAAACTGAAAACTCTACGCCCACCAAACACTAATTTTCCCTTCCCTCCCTCCAGCCCTTGTCAATCTCTTTTCCCCTTAGTGTTTTTATGATTTTGACTACTCCAGTTACCTCATATAAGTGGAATCATACTATATTTATCCTTTTGTGACTGGCGGATTTCATTTAGCATAATACCCTCGGGTTCATCCATGTTGCAGGAGGTGTCAAAGTTTTCTCCCTTTTTAAGATTGCATAATATTCCTTGTATATGTATACCACATTTTGTCCGTTCATCCATTCATCAGTGGGTTGTTCCCATCTCTTCGCTCTAGTGAATAATGCTGCAGTAAACATGAGTGTGTAAATATTTCCTCAAGATCCTGCTTTCAGTTCTTTTGTGCATATACCCAGGGGTAGAACTGGTGGATCATATGGTAGTTCTATTTTTAATTTTTTGAGGGACCTCCGTACCGTTTTCCATAGCGGCTGCACCATTTTGCATTCCCACCAACAGGGCGCAAGGATCCCAATGTCCTCCTGTCCTTGCCAACACTTGTTTTCTGTTCTTTCAGTGATGACGGGTGCCAGGTGAGAGCTCACTGTGGTTTTGGTTTGCGTTTCTCTAATGGTTAGTGATGCTGAGCATCTTTTCATAGGCTCTTCGGCCATTTTTTGAGCCTTTTAAGACATATTGCCAACACTTCTTCCAGAAATGTTGGGCCAGTTGAAACTCCCACCACGAATGCGAGGGCCATTCTCCTTGCATCGAGCCAACATTGTACACCCCTCAAGTTTTAAACATTCCCCCGAAATAATGTAGATGAAATAGGAAGTGAGCAAGCCGTTCCCATTTGCGCTGTCGTGCTAACAGCTACACTCAATCTTTGAAAATAAAATGTCCTCACATTGGGCAAAGAACTGGGCTGACCTTGACGTTCTTCTCTTATCAGTAACACCAGGCCCCGAGACTTGGTTCTGTAGGATTTTCAGACTCCTTTTCCTGTTCCAAACAGTTGCATGGCTCCTGAGTTTTATCATTAAGCTTTAAATGGCCATTGGATTTGGAACATTTTGAGCATTCACATCAAAGATTGCTCCAGAAAGAAGCCCTTGGGTTTGAGTGACAAGCTTAAGAAAGACCTGCCTTGTTATTCTTGGTCCTCCACTGCGGGGTCCATTGTTTTTCTCTGCCGCTCCTGCCAACTCTTCCAGAATACAGTAAAAAAATCAAAGCCCTAAGTAATAGGAGGTTATTTGCAAATGGTATTCTTTTTTTTTTTTTTAATAGAGCGGTGCCTTGTTAATAAATGAAATTTATTGAAAACTCTTTTGAGAATCCTCATGAGTAGGCAGAGGCTGGACAGTCTGTTCTCAGCCTCCAGTGGTGACAAGATGAAAGCAAGAAAGTGGCTCTCTGTCGGCTTCTCACATGTCTCCCGAAGAGCCCTCTTTTCAAATAAGGGTTTTTGTACATTCCCCAAGTGTATCTTCATATGAACTTAAAAGTCCTGGCCACTTTTCAGCCCGGCCATTCACACGGAGGTCCATCCATGGTCTCTCGGGCCAAGTGAATGCAGCGTCTTCCAAAACACAGCCAAGTACCCGGCTTTCCCTGACGGGTATTTCCAGAAACAGCAGGGGTGGAGGGCGTGAGCCCCCCCCTCCCCCCAAGAGTTCTTACAATCAATCATTCAGGGACTTAGTAACGGGCAAGGGCTCTAAGGACGAGCCACCCACCAAGTTTCACGCTGTCAGCAAACTCATTATGTCTTTATTTCTGTCTCAACTCGTCACGGGAAGTACGTGAACTGTATCATGGAAATTCATACGAAATATAAACATCGTGCAAGGGAACTGGGTGTCTCCGTGGGAGCCCCAACAGAAGACCAAGGCGCATTCCAAAGAGGATAATCTGAGGAGGGGTTATTTATAAAAATGTGGGTGCAGGGAAACCCCACGAAATAATGCAGCCGTCGGGACCGGCAGCTGCAAGGCTGTTAACACCTTCGGGCCCAACGGGCAAAGAAAGGAAGAATTTACTAGAACCCAGAAAGAGAGGCGTCTGGAATGTCAAAGGCAGCCTGAAAGCGATGGGGTGCCGGCACGCAGTATGACGCGGATGGGCCCTGAAAACCCGCAGGGCAGGGCGCCGGTGGAAGGCCACGTACTGTACGGTTCCGTTCAGAGGAAGTGTCCAGAACGGGCGACCCCACGGACACGGAAGGTGGACGCGCGGGGAGGGAGGGATGAGGGGTGAGTGCGAATGCTTCCAGGTTTCTTTTTGGGGTGATAATAAAAAAGTTCTGGAATGAGATGATGCTGATCACTGCACAGTTCTGGGACTATCCCACACACCGCTGAAGTGCTGTACTTTAAAACGGTGACATTTGTGGCATGTGAATTATATCTTAATAAATGTTTGCAAAAGAGGGGAGAGAAGTAGGACCTTCGGTGGAAAGGCAGAGTCCGCCCAAGGCAACCTAGCAGGGGGAAGGGTGTGGAGGAGGGAGGGTGAAGGCGGGGAGACCAGGGGGAAAATGCAGGGACCTCCCCTCCCCACCTCCCCTCTAGTTGACTTTGGCTTCCCATCGGCCAACCCCAACTGGAAGCCAATGGGCGAGCGAGCATTTGGTGTAGCCTGTGTGGGTCCCAAGACAGAGCATGATGGGAAAGGACGCCAAGTAGATCTGGAGGGCAGATGGGAGACATCGGGCACACCAAGATAAAAGGACAATAGGAATACGTAGGCGAGATGAAGCCGGGATAGGGAAACTATATACGATACACCCTAAGGTGCTCTCTGGTTGCCGGAGTTAGTTCACACGTGGTTATGACCTTCCTAGAAACCAGCACGGCGGGGACGCTATCGGGAAGGAGATCTATGCTGTCCCTTAGGTGAAAACAAGCTCAGGAGAGAGACATTCGCCGAAGGGTGGACACGGCCGCAGGCTCTGTGCTTGCCGGGCTGCAGTCACGGCGTGGGAAGACGCAAGAGGAAAGTGGGCAGTGGGTTCGCTGCGCTTCTCTGCCAGCTCAAGACTCACAGCCACTTCCTTCCCTATGCTCACGTGGCGGGTGGCTGCTCCCTTAAAAATCCCCCCAATACCGCAGAATCACGGGGCGTCCAGCACACTCGTTTAGGGCTCGGTCCTGGGCTCAGACCCCTTGAGTTATACCTATTATTATTATTATTATTATTATTATTTATATCTACAGCACCTGGTCTTCCTAGATGGTCTCCCATCCAAGTATTAACCAGGCCCGACCCTGCTTAGCTTCCGAGATCAGACATCGGGCGTGTTCAGGGTGGCATGGCCACAGACCATGGACCATGGCTCCACTGGGGCGTGAACCCAGGACCTTCTGCGTGTAAAGCAGACGTGCTCACCACTATGCTATGGAACCACATCCAGACCCCTTGAGTTTAAACCCCTGCTCTAACGGTTAATCCTCTATGACCTGTGGAAATGGACTTAAGTCTGTATAATGGGAGGAATGAAAAGGCACACCTCACAGGGTGGCTGCGAGATCGAATAATGCATGGCAAGGACTCAGCGCTGCTCCTGGCACGTGACGAGTGCTTCCTAAATGTCTAGCTGACCGTAATGATGATCTAAGAGCTGACCAGCCCTGCACGATCATTTTATTTATGTCATTGGCTCATTTTTCTAGGGAAGAGGGGGGAAGCCCAGAGAGGGGTGTGATCTATCCAAAACCACGCAGTCAGAGAAAAAGGCCAGGTCAGGGAAAGAACCCCGTCTCCAGTCTCAGCTCTCGACGGAAACCCTCCACAGCGTCTCCTGTGTTTATATTTTGCCTAGAAACTGTCCCCTGGGCGGCCCGTTTGCGCTGCGGGCGTAGAGAGAGCCAAACCCTCAAACCGAGTTTGTGCTGTGCGTGTAGTCGGGTAAATGCTCATGGTATGAATTCGTGAATTTCTGTTCCCACTGAGGGCACACCGAGAGCTTTTCTATGGCAGGGCCTGTGCCCAGTTTTTCTCTGTCTGTTTAGGGCCTGGCACAGGAGCCTGGCATTAATTAAGTGCGTAAATATTTTACGTGTATTAATTATTAACATCTGAGGCTATTTATAAACAACTACGTGGGAAAAGCCCAGTTGAGATTACGGCCTGTAGCAGAAGTTAAATTCTCAGCCCACTTAAAAACGTGAAAACACGGCTACCATTCGCCCCCAGAAGTCTGGCTTCCTCGTAATGACATAAAAGAGAAAATGCCCTTTAAGGGGACATGTGGACTGATCCCAGAGGTGCACATTATCCTTTGGCCTGAGCTTGCCCATTCTGCCAGTTTAATCCAGGGGAAAATCAAGCCCTGGGCCCAAGTGTTATGCATTTATTTTGAGTAAAGTCCATTCTCTTTCTGCAGTGGATAGAGTGGTATCCCCCCAAATGCCAAGTCCTAAATCCTGGCACCTAGGAATGGGACTTATTTGGAAATGGGATCTTTATGGATGTAACCAAGATGGGTTCACACTGGATTACGGTGGCCCTGCCCCAGTGACTGGTGTTCTTAAGAGAACAGAGGACAGAGACACAGATAACAGACACACGGGGACACAGAGGAGGAAATTGGAGTGACGCCTCTATGAGCCAAGGGACACCAAGGCTGGCACAGCTACTGGAAGCTGAAAGAGGCAAGGACCGTCTCCTGGAGTCTTCAGGAGGAGTGTGGCCCTGACGACACCTAGATTTCAGATTTCTGGCCTCTAGAACTGTGAGAGAATAAATTCCTGCTGTTTGCAGCCACGTTGTTTGTGGTCCGTCCCTGTCACACTGCTTTTACATGTCCTAACGGGGCCACTCTAAAAAGGTAAGACAGGAAGTTATACCAGGCACAACCACCACTTCCTGAGCTCCTACTGTGTGCCAGGATCTGAACCAGATGGTTCCACAGTTAATCTCATTGACTCCCGTCACTGACCCTATGAGTGAAGTGCTCACCCATTCAGCACATCTTGGAATAACCGCTGCTGAGACTGTCTTAGCATGGGTTCTCCCAGAAAAGGAACCTCAGACAAGGTCTCGGGCACAGGGGGTTTATCTGGGAGGTGACCCCAGGAAGCAGGAGTGAGGGTACAGGGGAGAGGAACGGGGCTTGATTCTTCCAGGAACTCCGAGACACATACAGAATGCGTTTGTTTACCCACCGCCCCTGCCCCACCGATGACTGTCACTCATGCGAATCCTCCCCTAACCCCCCACCCGCCCACCCTGGCTTTCTGGGCTGTCCCCAAGAGCAGCGTGGGACGCAGCGGCCTTGGAGAAGGCTCGGGGCGGGGCGCAGGAAGTCGTGTTGCCCGTGCGTGAGGTGTGTGCAATAAGTAGCGGTTAATGGTATCGTGCCTTACGTCAGTCCCATTCAATATTTCTCTTTGGCGGGAATGGGTTTAAACAAATGCAAACTACTTCCTAGCGGAGGCGTCCAGAAACCCCAGGCTAGGCTTCCCACCTGCTGGCCGAGAACCACCTCGAACACAAACCTGACAGTCTTCGATCCGCGTGCAAAGGGCTTTGGCCAAACCCAGCGCTGCAGAAACATGTTGTGATGGTTCTTCTATCGTCTGCAACATCAGAACATCGCTAATCTCTTGTTTGGCTGGTGTTCCACGTGAACGCGGGTTTGTCTGTGTTACCCAACATAGCTCTGCCCGAAAGCTGCAGACGATTTATCATTTTTCTTTCCCTGTGAGCAAGAAACTTTTTATATGAAATCTGAAAATGATTTATCAGATCCTCGGGCTTACGTTTGTATAGCTTTAGAAACACATAATTTCTACAGGCCCCAGAAAGTTCCAGGCCCTCCCTAATGCAGGCTCCCCAAGTCCTGAACTTCCTGGCTCTCTTCTGGGCACACCCTCAAGTTCAAAGAGAAGCAGGAAGATGGCCCGGTGCCTATTCAAAAAGGCCAAGGCCGGCAGACCTTGTGACCACCAAATGGAGCATGTGAACTTCAACTGAATCCTTAAAAAAAAAAAAAAATGAAAGAAAGAAAAAAAACCACAAAGGACGTTTTGAGACAATTGGAAAACTTGCGAATGGTCTGGGAATTAGCGCTTCTCGAACAGTCCGTGGCGAAGGACAAGTTTCTTTCTTTGTTTTTCAGTGTCGCAAACTTGATGCTTTTATAAAATATAATAAAAGTGAACTTCTTAAAAAATGTATAAAATGCAAGACTCAAATTTTTATTTTGCAGCTTCACAGATCTAAAATTGCTATGAACGTTTCTAGAAGCTCGTTCTCAATGTGAGTATTTAGCTTGTTGCAGACCAATGACCAACAGTGTGAGAGGTGGCCCCAGGGGGCTGAGCACCCACAGAGCAGCACTGAACTGCAGCCCCTGTGTTAAGAGGCGCTGTTCATTTTTCTAAGCGTGATAGGTAACAGGCAAATCTTTCTCCTTAGTTCATGCTGAAGCATTTGTGGGCAAACCATCAGAATGTTTGCGCCTCACTCTTACATGGTTCAAAAAAAAAAAAAAACGTACTTATGAATAGAGAGAAAAAAAGGGCTAAAAGCAAATGTGACAAAATGTGAATAAAAGGTTCCAATAGGTGACAAGCCTATAGGTGTCACTGTACTATTCAATCGACGCTTCTATGGGTCTGAACAGTCCAGAAATGAAGACGTGGAACGGAGAAGAAAAACTAGCAGAGTACAGAGCTTCATTTCTTCTTGGTACAAATTAAATGTGAGAGGCAAGTCTCCAGAGATGCCTGGGCGGGAGGCCAGGTGTACACACCTGTCCACATCCCAGTGAGCACCAGGTAGGCAAGACGGCAGAGCCAGGAGCATCTGGGAGGCCCCCAGACATGCAGCCCCCAGACAGGCTGGTCTGCTGGGACGCCGTGGCGAGTGACCCAGCCGTGCAGCCTCAGCACCCTCTTCTGTAACACAAGGGCCACCCCAGTGAGCGTGAAATGACGCTTTCTCGGGACAAGCAAATGCACCATGAATGGGCCCTCCTGGCCAACCGATTTGACGAGCATGGACCTGACTTGTAGATTCTCAGGGAAAAGGCTGGACGAATGGCTTTCTTTCTCTAAGTTCCGAGTTCCCCGGGTGGGACAGACGCACTGAAGTCAGCTTTGTCGTTGGGGTGCTTTGCAAACAATGGAACTGCAGTCTGCATCGGGAGCTGTAGACCCTAAAACCGGCTCTAAGGGGAGCTGAATGATCTCCTTGGACGATGGAACCCCTGCCCCCGGGTGCAGCACTTCTAGGAGGCTGGCCGTTCCCAGTCTCTGTCTCTCGCTGGCCGTTCCCAGCAGCGGCCCAACCAGGGCCCCTCTGGGGGCCCGGCTGTGGGCTGAGTCACATCACGGCCCTGTCTGACGCCGGAGTTAGTCACGACCGCTGACACGTCTGAAGGTCCACACTGCCTGGCCTGCCCTGCCACAGGAAAACGAACGTTCCGAGGGCAGGGCCAAACGCTGGACATGTGAGGGGGTGGCCTCCCAGGAGGTCAGGGGACTTTTTAGACTCCTGTTGGCTTCGGTTGGATTGCATGGGCCCCTCGAGGAGAATTCTAGGCGTTCCCTCTCCGTGTTCCACCAATAAGCATGTTTTATCTCGTAGTTAGTTTCCCAAGACGGTTGAAGAGCCTTGAACTTGGAAGTCTGCCACTTGCTAGCTGAGGGACCTTGGGCAAGATACTTAAGCGGGACTGGCTGCCTAGTTTGTGGGGCCCAGTGCAAAATGGAGACGCAGGGTCCTTTGCTCGAAAGTATCACGGTGGCGACAGCAGGGCAGTAAAACACGTGGGGGCCCTTCCGAGCACAGGGCTGTATGACCGCCCATCCGGGTCACAGCCTGTGGCACTGGCCCAGCACCTAATCCCGCCCGAGTTTAACCCTCACAGGCAACTGGGTTTACTCCACGCCTCAAATTATGGTGAGGATTAAACCAGGTAATTCTTGGGCCAAGGCAGTTTCCCTGCCATCCTTCCTCTTGGGAGGTGGCAGCCAGCCCAGGTCAGTCTCTGTCCCCAGCGTCCAGCCCAGCCGGCCCAGAGCAGGCTGCCTTCCATGTTGGGTGAATGGTCGTCATGCAATATGTTTGTTTATTTCATCCGTATGTTACGCTGCAGATTCACTCATCTCTGCGGATCAGCATGCTTGTTGGTTTTCCTAGGACTGGAGCCACTGTTTTCCAAAAGGTGTGTGTGTGTGTGTGTGTGTGTGTGTGTGTGTGTGTGTGCGCGCGCGCGCGTGTAACTAAAAACCGAAATTCATGGACTTACATTCAAATGCCAATTAAGTTCTGAAACACAGCCCCGATCTGTACCCCTCGCCACCCAGGGTGCGAGCGCAGGAGTTTTAACGCAGAGTTGTAAAGGACCACGGCCTCTGTAAAGGCAAGAGGTACTCACGGGTTAGAATGAATGACGAATCGCATGGTGGTTATAGTACAGCCACAACGAGCACAGCTATTCACAGCTCTTCTCCAAAACCGTGCGGCAAAATCCCCACCTCTATTCCCGACAGCAACTGACAACTTCAGATAACTGTGGTTCTAAGGCGAGCTGAACCCTGAATGACAGAGACAGGTGAGTGACAGTGCGACTCTCGCTGCACAGACGCTTGCCCTCCTCAAGTGCACGCAACTGGTCCATTTTATGGCACGATACAATTACAATGAAAGAACCCACGATCGTCTAGGGCCACTATCTTTTTTCCTACAGCCCTTGGTTCCTGGAAATGAAACAAGAGAGAGAGAGAGAAAGAGAGTTAGGGAACGGACGACTAAGGACCTCAGTTAGAGGAAAAGCTCCTTGAGCTCCAGCAGGGGGCCTGTCCTGCAGGCCATTTATAGGCCCCTGGTTCAAGTTCAAAGCCATCAAGGCTGCTCCCAGGGAGGCATGAAGCTGGGAAGGAACTATGCCCTCCTGTTTAAAGTCTGCTAAATGGGGGTGAGAGCGGGGGTTGGAAAAAGTGCCTTACAAACTCAGCACTTCACACTGGGGCTACGGATTTCAGTTTTTCACTACTTTTTGAAAACCTTTTTATTTTGAAATAAATTCTAAATGTACAGAGAAGTTGTTAGAACTTCCATATATCCTATCCGTTACCCTCAATTTACTAGTTGTTAATATTGTCCACATTTGCTTTATATGCATATTATTTTTTTCCGAACTGTTTGTTGCATACATCATTTCCCTTTGTCCCTTTTATAAATTATAAAAATGTAACAAAATGAAGATTAAAAAACTTTTAAGGATAATCCCAGATCCTACCTTCCTAATACTCATATGTTCAATTAAAAATTGCCTTATTCTCTCTCAGTTTGCAAATGTGACTTTTGTATAGCTTGACTTTCTTTAAATATATTCACTGATCCATTGATCCATCCTTCTGCCCATCCATCCATCCATCCATCCATCCATCCATCCATCCATCCATCCAAGAAATACTTAACCAAGCACTTCATACCATCCAGACCCTACAAAACACATCAAACTATCACATAATTTCATGGTTATCACATAATTGTGATAATTACCAATGAGGGCAAGTCTTGGCCCCTTTATACCATTTGTCCCTTAAGAAAAAGATCCTTTGCCTTAAGTCAGAAATGTTGATATGACTGAAGTTTTAATGTATTTATTAATAATTTCCCACCAACTTCTAAAAAAGTATTTTAGGTGGCTATCGTAAAAACATATCTACAACCCAGACGTTAATAAAAAATGTCAAAATGGAAATCAGAAATTCCTTCCGACAGCTTGCTTTGTCTCCCCAGTATTTTCAAGTCCAAGAAGTGATCCTTGTGCATCTGTGTATCATCACCAAGAGAAGATTTTATCGAGTTTTATTTTCCATAATTTGTATTATCAGAAGAATTGGCATTTTGTTTTCTGGATGTGAAATTATATGAACATATTTACTACGCCTTTTCAAACGACACAAACCACACCCCTCCCGCAGCGAACTCACCATCGCTGTTCACGGAGGAAGGAAGATGTCGCTTCCTGGAACATGACGATAGGCTGGCTTGGCATCCTTGAGCATTACGTGTGACTCTGAGCTTCCTACGAGCCAAGGCGACAAGGATACATGGTGGTTTACACAATTTTAATGGTCTGTTAAAAGCGAACCATTAGTTCTTTGAGAAAGGTGCCCTTTTATTTTCTTCTGGAGTAGAGATGACAGAAAACTCCACTGGTTGTGGGAACATCTGGACCGACTCTTGCTGCCCCCACCCCACCAGTACTGGTGTGTGTGTGTGTGTGTGTGTGTGTGTGTGTGTGTGTGTGTGTCGGGGGCGGTGGCTACAGGAAGTGACTGCACTGATGGCCCGTGGTAGGAGTGTGTCCCCATGCTGTGGCCTGGACGGAACCCATGGCTTCTCGGAGGGCACAGAAAGCATCTGAGCGTTAAGAGGTACTGTGAATTCACGGGGGAGGTGACTCTGTGCCAGTGCCTGGAGGGAGTGATGAAGGACAAGGCATCATATTAGAGGGTCAGCTGTGCCAGGTCGGCAGGGGAATGGCTGGGCCCCCGGGAACAATGCCCCTGCCCTCTTCATGCTCAGAGTTATGTGAGTGTCGCTTATACCCCACACGGCAGTACTGGGGCGCCCTGGGCGGGGCCTTTCATTGGAGAGCCAGGACTCCTCTCCCCCAGAGCTTTGAGGCTGGAAAACACCCCCTATCTGAATCCCCAAATCTAGTCCCCAGAAAGGAGAGATTAAAGGGAGAAATCGCTTCGACAAGGACTTTGAACTTGATGCGCCAAAACAGACCTATTAACCCACAGAGGCTGGAGAACCCAGAAGGAACAGAATCTTCCAGAAGACGCGAAGTTACTTTCAATTACAGCACCGCCTGGGAACGGAGACTCCGGGGCATATGAGTTGGGTTCCCCAGAATAAAGAGAAAGCTTCTTCTCCACACCCCAGGGCACCGGGTCCCTTTCAAACTCCTCCCACTGAGGAAGCTTGAGTCACAAGACGACCTGAACAAATGAAGTATTCGGGTGATTGGATTTTTCTGTTTCACTCAGACTATCAGGAAAAAGTGATTACAGATCTTTCACAAGAAGTGTTAGACGCGACCTTCTTGAACTCTTTAAATTATTTCTTCTTCCTCAATACAAAAATAATGTGTGGAATCCTTATTCTTAGTAACCAATCATTTATTTTCTGCATTCTCATTATCACAGCTTTTGGTTGTTATTGTTTTGAAATTGATCCTCAGGAGCCTTAAAATCATGCCACGTCCACCTTTGTCATTTTAGTTTTAACCATTGTTTGACAACGTGTTTAATTCTTGGGCCTTCTTTCTTCTCTCTCCCTCTCTCTGTCTCTGTCTCTCCGTCTCTCTGTCTCTCTCTCTGTCTCTCTCGCTCTCTGTCTCTCTGTCTCTCTTCCTTTATTCATTTCTTTTTCTTTAAAGATTAGATTGAAAGCTTATTATTAAATGCAGGAAAACTTTCAAAGAAGAAGATGCTAAAAATATGTTTCAGAAGTAACTAATTTTGCCTTTTCTGGGTCCATACTGAGAATGAAGACATGTGTATGTAAACAGAAGCCCTTCTCGAATGGGGTAGGGGGATGTCAGAATCAGACAGAAAGGGGTCCAGCCCCAGCTCCTCACTTGCCAGCAGTGTGATCTCAGGGGAGTCACATGAGGCCTCTTCAGCTTCTCTCATCTGTAAAATGGGCATAATACTAGCATCTTTCTCATGGGGATGCCATGAGGATGAAAGATACATGTCAAGGGCTTAGCCAGCCCAGAATCAGGACCTCACGAGTTACTGGCGGTCATTTGCTGCTACTGCTATTTTTATGACTCTTTTTTTTTTTTTTGTATGTGTGTCGCAATCCATGTTGGGATACCAGAAATTGAACCTGACCAATTAAATAGGATTAAACGGGAGATCATGAAGGGTTCTGACTGAAAAATTAGGTATACTATAGTCTGAATATTATTGTAAAGTACTATAGTCTGAATATTATTGTAAAGTATACATCACCTAAAATTTAGCGTTTTATTCATTTTTAAGTGTGGGGGTCTGTGGGATTCAGCACATTCACACTGTTGTGCAGCCATCCCCACCATCCGTCTCCAGAACATCTCCATCATTCCAAACCCAAACTCTGTGCGGATTAAACAGCGAGCCCCATCTCTCCCCTCCCCACAGCACTGGGCAATCTGCATTCCACTGTCCCTGTGAATTTGCCTCTTCTGGAGAGGTCACATAAACAGACTCAGACAGTATTTGTCCTTTGGTGTTGGGTTTATTTCACTCCGCGTCCTCAAGGTTCATCCTTTTCAAGGCTGAATAATATTCCACCGTGTCTGCATTTGTTTATGAGCTCTTTTTTTTATGGACATTTGAGTTATTTGCATGCACATCATATATAGGCACACATATTTGCGACCCTGCTTTCCATCCTTTCGCATATATGCTGAGAATTGGAATTGCGGGATCATACAGTCATCCTAAGTTACTTTTTGAGGTACTACCAAACTGTTTTCCACAGTGGCTGTACCAATTTACATTCTACATCAGCAACACACACGTTTTCTGATTTCTCCAGTGTTTTACCAACACTTGTTTTTTTAAAAAAATAATAATAATAATAGCCATCCTAATGGACATGACGTGGTATCATACTGTGGTTTTGATGTGCATTTCCCTAAGGATTAATGACACTGAGCATCTTTTCACAGAGTTGTTGATCATGTCTATTTGAATCTCTGCCCAATTTTGATCGGGCTGTTTTTGTTGTTGTTTGGAACATCTTTTTTTTTTTTTTTTTTTAATTGGAGTTTGAAATAATTCACATATTGGAGGCAAATGGGCTCAATATTTTAAAATACAGGTGTCAAGTTGAAGTGAGAGAGAATTTTGGGCTCTGAGGATGCCTTCTTACATTCTCGGACACAAAACAATATTTTCTAAGTTAAGTTGAATTCACAGCAGACATTAAAGTTGAGCGAGTGATATGAAGAATTGGCTGACTTTCTGTGATTTCTGGGAGAGAGTCAGAGGGCCGCTCAGAACCAAAGAGCATCTGTGAAATAAGGAAGGAGACCATCTATTTATGGTTATAGGTTATACCAAGAACTATCATAGGCGCCGTGACCTTGAGGCAAAACTGCTGAGCAGAGGGGAACCCTGAAGATGTTTGTGGGGACACGGAGTCACCAGAAAATGGGGAGAGCTGGCAAAGCACGTCTGGGAGTTTTTCTGCTGAAGGACGAACTGGAAAGGCAGGAAGCGGGCCTGGCCCTGGGCCTATTAGGGCTTCGTAGAAAACGTGCTTCAGACATCTTAGTAAGGACAGCTAGCGCGTGTGAGATGCCAGCTCTTGCCGAACCCGGACGTCACATCTGGGAGGTCTTCAATCGAGTTTTAAAACCTTATTGTTTGATGATGAACCCCGGGGAGTCACGGTCCCCACATTGCCGGTGGCTCAGGCACTTTAGCAAAAGAGCCTTGAGCACCTAGACCCCGCAGCGGCCCGAGCACACAAGTTCTTAAAATGTTACTACATCGAGAGGCCTGGCGCCACGCTCTTTCGGATGCAGAAAGGGGGTCAGCGGCTCCAAGGCCCTCGCTGTGAACGCCCCCTCCCCCGCCCTAGCTTAAGTTTCCTCTGCTGGGTAGGGTGTGGTGCACTCCGCGTACTCAGGACGCCACACGGAGCCACTCGCCTCCCGAATGGCCGCAGGCCTGCCCAGGCAGGACCTCACACCCCTCCCCACGCCTTTCCTGCTCAACGTCTCGATCCAGTTCGTAACATCTCCACGCGGGGGTTAAACAGATCCAGAGTAAAGGCTCAGTTCGGCCCACGCCGGGGCGCTTGGAGGACGCGCGGCCGACCTCAGGAAAGTGCGACGAGAGCCAGGGGGGGGTCTGGGGCTCAGGGAAAGAGTCCTGCGACCCAGTAGCCGCTGACTCCCTTCCGCAAAGCCGGCTTCGGCGCCGCGAGTCACGGGCATGGAATCCAGGCCAGGTGCGGCCGGGGCTGGGCCTGGATCCTCAGGTTTGGTGTCCGGACACCAAGCTCGGGGCGTCCGAACGGCGCGAGCTCCCGGCAGCGGAGGAGGGGGCGCCGCGCGAGCCCAGCACAGGCCCCCGCCCAGCCCGCCGCGCGCCTGTCTCACGGGGCTCGGAGCTCCCCCCGCCCACACACACACACCCCAAGACAGGCTTTAAAAATAGCCCGGGCGAGATCCAGGCAACAGGAACATTTTTTTCAATGTGTAAAAATGTTTTGCTTCTCGTACGGACACAACCGCTGCAAGTTCCAGCACACGGGGTCCCCCCCCTCCCCGCGCACCCGCGGCCATCGCCGCCGCCTCTCGGGCCGGGCGCGGGCACCGTCTCCCGGATCCGGATCTGGGGAGAGCAAGTGCCCCCTGTGGCTGGCCCGCGCCTGACCCCGCGGGCCTGACCAGGCAGAAGCGGCCCGCGCCGAGGCCCAGGAGGAAGTTGGAGCCGCGGGGCCGGGAAGGGGGTAGGTCGGCGCCGCGGGCCTGGCGGGGGCCCGCTGGGGGCCGGGGCCACTCCGGGGCGCTGCGCCCAGGCCCGCCCGGCCTCGCGTACCCCCCACGTGGCCGGCCGCCCGTGGCCCCCACGTGGGATGGGCCGGAGTCCGGGCCACCGTGGCGTGGCAGGACCCCCACCCTGCTGCCGAGACCCCCCGCGCTTCTCGAGGGCCTCTCGGGCGGGGCCGGGCCGGGCCAGGCCGGGGAGTGCCCGCAGCGCCCGGCCCCCTCGCCCGCCCGCCCGCCCGCCGCGCCTATGGGCACTTTCGCGGAGCTACTAATCCCCCGAGAGAGCCGATTTGTAGTGAGGACTCGCCGTAGGGGGCGAGGCCGGCCCATGTGGGGTTGTGTCATTGGTTTGCAAAGAGAGACCCCGCCTTTGCCAAAAAAAAAAAAAAAAAAAAAGAGCGAGGAGCGAGCGAGCGGCGACCCTCACCTCGCCTCCCGCCTCGCTCCTGCGCAGCCCGCGGGCGCCGCGAGCCGCGGCCGGCGCCGCTTCTTTCCCTTTCCTTTGCTCTCCGTTTTCCTCCTCCTTCTCCAGAGAAAACAAATAAAGAAGAGCAAATAGCCGCGAGGCGCTCGGCATCCAGGACGCTCCCTCCCCCGATCCAAGTTGGAATTAGCATCCTCTCGGGGGTGAGCGCCGCGCGGGGCGTGCGCGGGCCGGGGACCCCCAAGCACAGCCCCCTCGCGGCGGGCGGGCGGGAGGGCGCGGGGCCGGGACCTGGGTGGGGAGGATCGGGAGCCGGGTGGGCGGAGGAAGGGGGTGGGGTGGGTGGGGAAGTAGGAAGAGGCTCGGCGGCGAGGGGCGGAGGAGGAAGGGAAGGGGAGGG
>PVKZ01005299.1:0-56777 GCA_004027375.1 Macroglossus sobrinus
ATTGGGAAAAGCATGTTCATTACTAGGGCCTTCTGTAGGCGAATCTACAAGGTGTTCTTGCATCCGAATAGCTTTTTTTGTTCTTCTTTTTTTGAGAAATATTAGTTTAAAAAAATCTTACATGCCTTTTTTCATCTCTCCTTTGGCTCTACCTTCTATATGCTAATGAATCCCAAATCTATATATTTATCCAGATTTCTAGGCTCCAGACCTGTATAGATCCGTCCTCCTGGTGGTCCTTTAGCCATTTTAAACTGAAAAGCTAAAATCTCCAAAAATCAAAATATTTAAACAAAATCTCTAAAGTGTAACTTTTATGGGGGCTGAAAACATTCATTCACTCTTCTTCACCCGTACCCCTTTCCCTGTCCATGGAATGGTGGTGGCACCATGCATCACATTCAAACAACACCCTGGAATTCACAATAGACATTGAAAGGTAGAATATGCTGCCCCCAAATATGACTGTGACAATTTAGGACATCCCACCCCAAACTATGCTGCTTTGGTATGTTGATTATTTTGAGCCACATGCACTTGAGAAACAGCAAGTGCAGGGATGGGCTTTCTTTGAACTCTCCACATATGCCTAGAAAGATCCACCAAAAGGAACTCAATTACATGGGCCTAAGGATTCAACTGACATAAGATTGATTGAAAGGAACAAAGCACACCAATTTTTATATGTACACAGGAGTCTTCAGAAGGAAAATGAAGACCTGAAGAGCCTGTTAGGTCCAAAAGTTTATATATACCTTTAAAAACATTGATACATTCTGGGGCTTGGGCTAGGGACAGTCAATTAGGGGACAATGACTAGGATGTATTTGATGAAACTCATGGAAGGTAAGGGTTATTTTAATAGGTTGGCTTCTGCAGATCCATTTTGGCATTGAGTCCCTGTGTCTGAAAAGATTATTCGCTTCCTGGTACTGAGAGGGAACTTCTCGAATGGGAAATTTTATGAGCTGCTTTTTAGGCAAAAGGAGCAGGTCAGAGAGCCCTTCTTGCACCTGCCATTGCTCACATGCCTTCAGCTCAAAATCAATGTACCAAAGTGGCCTATTTGGGGGTGGCATGTTCTGCACTCCCTCAAATTCTTAACTGCTGCAGGGGAGGCAAAATCTTTTCTCTATCTTCTTAAGATTTTTGGCTGGGCCTGAGAATTAAATTGACATGAGACAAATTAACAGGAGAAAGAATATGCATTTATTTAGTGTAAATAAAGAAGCAGTTATCAAGTTGGGGATACACATTGATTTGGACAAAGGGTAGTAAATCAGGAAAATGTAACAGGACAGAAGGGCTTGGGGTAGGGCATTAATGGTAGAAAAGTGACCAGGAAAATAGGGTTAGTTTAACAATGTTTGTTTGTATGGATTACTCACAGCTTTGATGCCCCACGCTTGGTGATGGCAGTGTTATTCTCCTCCTTATAAGGGCATCTTTTACAAAAAAGTTTTATCTCCTGCTTTTAGGAAGAAAAAAGGAGGTCGGACAGTCCTCTTGCACCTGCAATTTTTCAAGTGCCTTTAGCTGAAACTAATCCTTATACCAAAATGGCATGTTTTATGTGTGGTATACCTGCCAGACTGATGGGATTCAGGGCATGGTACCCCAAAATGTGGTACCTTAGCACATAAAATATTTTAAGCTTATTTTCTCAATGTCAGAAGCAGGTAGTAGGCCACTTTGACGTTCCCTGGGATTTTATCCCCTGAAACAGGTCATTAAACCATCTTGTGAGAGATGCCTCCCTATGCCCAGAGGAGAATTCCTATCTTTACAGAAAAAGGGACACACAGAAGAATCCTAACACACAGTCCTTGCTGTTTCCCCCAGGTTACTATACTCACCTCAAGCTCCTTAACTTGTGTCATTTCTACATAACTGCCCACCCTTCATTAAACCTAGCATAAAAATACTCAGGTCTGTTTCTTTGGATCTTCATTTCATTTTGAAGGTTGCTATGTCATGTAAAATTTATATCAAATAAATTTGTGTATGTTTCTCCTGTTAGTCCTTGTCAGTTTAATTTCCAGATCCAGCCAGGGACCCTTAACAGGGTCGAGAAAATCGTTCTCTCCTATACTACCCTTCACTAAGCAGTACGGGCAGCAGTGTTAAGGATGGGCAGCAGACCAGGAGTTTTTATCCAATGAGCAGGAATTTGAGGGAATGAGTTTAACCTCAGAATGGGGTAAGGAAAGAAATTCTAAATCCTATGGTTTCTCAGTCTGGTCCAGGGCTACAAGCCACTCAAGATGAAAGGAATTCGGGCATATGACCTGACCAATCCACAAACCAAAGATCAAGTCTTATATTGGTGGTACCCGAAATCCTGGGGATACTTGAAGTTAAAGGTTAAACACAGACTATCTTCCTGGGACATATAATTTTAAGTTGGTCCATTAGTTTTGTATTAAAAACAAACACATGCACATATAAAACATTACAACCCTAATAATTCACTTCTTAACATTTTCCTCTGCAGGCTCATTTCCTATGGTAAATTTTAAGCTTCTCGTGCCTACTTTTTTTTCCCTCCTCACAGAACCAAATAATGAAATTGCAGTGTTCATTTTGAAACTAGATTCTCACTATTTCTGGTAAAAGAAACTTCAGGAATATTAGGAGAAAAATATCCCCTCTTCCCTACAGCTGCAGCAAAGCAGGGGTTCTTCTGCATCATAAACTTACTTCTGATACAATGACGTATTGAGAAATGTCACTGAAATATCACCCCTCTATCGTCCAATGTGGCGACTGGGTGAAACTGAAGTAATAGGAATCTGAATTCTGTTATTAAAAGTGACTTTGAAGGCAACCATACATTACAAATTGTTATAATCTGAGAAGTGTTACCTATAACTTAAAAGTTTATTATTCTGATTGTCATCTGATTTATAATTAATATTTAAATTGACATCGCTTTTCTGAGTAGAAATTTTTATATAGTTTTTTTATTAAGCCAGAAAAAGACTGGTGAAATGTTCTTATTCTCGATGTTATAAAGGTAACACATATTTCGTGATTGTTGGATTCTATATGAATACGTAGCTTGAGAATCTTTTTTCTTATTTAAATGAACACTTCCATACATCATGGCTAAGGGAACATGAAAAAAAAGAAAAAGCCAAAAACATTGCAAAGAAATGTAGCACTTGGGTGGGCTGCTTTGGGCTGCCATCTAGATCCCATCGGTAGTTTCTTCTTCTGATTGAAATACTTCAGTGGATACGTTTGAGAAACACTGACAGACTTGATTTTGTTTTAAAATGCACCCCCAAATCTGATGAAACTAGAATACATCAAAATTTCATCCTTTTGCTTTAGCATATTATGCAGGCCTTGTTACTTATCTAGGACAAGCCATAATTTCTTCGCAACTCAGTTTCTTTATCAGTAAAATGAGGAAAATAACATCTACTTCACAGCTGGGATTAAATGAGATAGTGTATATCTAGAAGAATTTTTAAATACTGAATAGTGTTCTTTAAATGTAAGGCATTATTACAAAACCATCACAGACAGGAAGGGGGAACAGCTGTTCACATCGGGCACAGTTTCACATGCCATTTTAGATCTTTTTTCCCTAGAGAGATTTCTGCTGCCCAAGGGAACTCCTGAAGATATGAAGATAAGAAATTTCTACATGGTGTTTAGTGTTCCAGTAATCCCCTCAAAATCACTTATTTTATTTTAACTTCAACAAGATAATTCAAAATGACACCCTCAAAGAAAGTTTTAAGCTTTCGGGGCCTGCTTTTGTTCTCCAGTTGGAGTTTTTATAAAGTTTGCATGCAATGCTTTCACTAAAATAAGCATATGTTTAAAAGTTTTATATTAACTATTACAACTTTAAGCATTGATAACCTTACATAAATGTTTTATGACATGCAATTTTCCGAGCAACACTTTAAAGCATACGAAATAACTAAAAGGCAAAGGATCAATTTTCTTATAAAGATATGAAACTTTTAAGCATTAGAAAATACCTATTGAAGGACATACACTAGCAACTCAGTAAACGACGAATAATTTGCTTTGAATCTATTCACACTTGTAAAGGAAAAATTAGTATTTCCGGTCTTACCTTCTTGCCTTAGAAGCCTTCCATCTAGGATCTACTTGGCCATCAATAGGTTGAGAAGAAGGGAACCCTATTTCAGGGACAAAAGCCTACAGAAAGGAAGAAGGCTCTAACTCTCCAGGTAGGGACAGGTCGGCACACTACTTACACGAATCTCGAAGTCAGATACACCTAACTTCAACTTTTGGTTTCTTCAACTATAAGTGTTTTTTTGAACCTCAGTCATAACGCACTTAGCACAGGGTCAGACGCTAAATAAATCTGAGCTATGTAAAAGGAGTTAACTTGTAACTGTAAATAATACAGCTCATATTTGTAATTCTAAGTAGCTCATATTTGTAATTCTAAGTAACCTGTTAAAACATAAATCTCAAGCATACAAAAATACTTTGTAAACTGCTTACAGAAGTTACACCAATATAAAGGAAAGGTCTTTAAAAACCCGCCTGTGATCTATAAAATTACAGAAAAACATGAGAAAGGGGAGTAATAAGGGAAAAGATTAGCATAACAATCTTGTCCCTAATAAATAGGATTGAATTCCAGCCAATGAGAAAACTATTCTGGAAACCCCTAATTTTTCTGGCCCAATCAAGATAAAGCTATGTCTATAAATAAGGCTGCCTAGCGTTCACGAAATGAAAGCCCCACATCATGGCTCGCACTAAACAGACTGCCCGCAAGTCGACCGGTGGCAAGGCCCCGCGCAAGCAGCTGGCCACCAAGGCGGCCCGCAAGAGCGCGCCGGCCACGGGCGGCGTCAAGAAGCCGCACCGTTACCGGCCGGGCACCGTGGCGCTGCGCGAGATCCGGCGCTACCAGAAGTCCACGGAGCTGCTGATCCGTAAGCTGCCCTTCCAGCGCCTGGTGCGCGAGATCGCGCAGGACTTCAAGACCGACCTGCGCTTCCAGAGCTCGGCCGTGATGGCGCTGCAGGAGGCCAGCGAGGCCTACCTGGTGGGCCTGTTCGAGGACACCAACCTGTGCGCTATCCACGCCAAGCGCGTCACCATCATGCCCAAGGACATTCAGTTGGCGCGCCGCATCCGCGGCGAGCGGGCTTAAAGCATCCTATCTTAAGCAGACGATCTTAAAGGCTCTTTTCAGAGCCACCCACGTTTTCATGAAGAGCAGCTGTATTGCTTTGTTTTCCAATTGACGTTAATTCTATTAGCACCGGTGTTGGTACCTGGGTGGAGGGGAGTTAGCATGTCGTGCCCGACTGGGTTATGGGAATACCAATGATCGAGAATAGAGGAGAAAGTGGAGGCCAAATTACGTAGCTTGGGTCAACCCCGCTTTCACGTCCTGGTTTAAATCGATTTAAAAGCACGGCGTTCCATCCTTACCGTTTCTGTGCTGAAAATTTTGCAAAAGGATGAAATCTGTCCTTATCAGTCGTTTGTAACGTGTTCCAAGATGATAGAACAAAACATAAGCACAAATTTGAATAAAGAAATTGACACTTTTTGAAGGTCATCGGTAACCTGGGATAACCCGTTTTCGACTCGATTTTATTACTGCAATTAAACCGGATGTTGGATGAGATTCTCGGTCCCCAAGTAGTTCGCCGGGATTCTGATGAAAGGAATGGGGATAACAATGTGCTGAGTCATGAGATGTGTAAGATGCCAAGGACGGGCGTGGATGGAGGCGAGTTCCTTTTTAAAAATTAAGAAGCCTTTTCTGGGCTTGTGCTTTAAAATTATACAAATCCAATTCCTATTTTAGCATAATGCAGGCAGCACAAGCAAATGGGAACTTCAGGGAAATAAGTACCTCGAATCTAAAAATGTGAGCTGAGGAATTTCAAAAGTGAAAACAAACTTTCACAAAGTACAGAGCAAAACGATGCAAAAATAGAAGTTAACTTATCTTGGGCTGGCCCTTCAGATCTCTTCTGTACACAAATCTACAATTCGAACTGAAAACAGAAGATCCCCCAAACCGTTAAAAACATCACTTTACATAACTTACTGCTTTGTGTGAAATGAAACATTTTGATTGGCTAACAAGATTTCTGTTCTAAGGGAACCAAAGCAGAATCTTATTTACATGGGCTCCACCTTTATGACGACATGGCTGGATGTTAACCAATAAAAATTTAGTGCTGTGCCAGGCCTCATTTGCATACGGGCTCTATAAATAGAGTGGAGCCAGCTACGTTGCTTATAGCTGCGGTCGGTTTTTCCTGGGTTTTGCTGTTTCCTTGTGTGAAAATGCCAGACCCAGCAAAATCTGCTCCCGCTCCCAAGAAGGGCTCCAAGAAAGCTGTTACGAAAGTGCAGAAGAAAGATGGGAAGAAGCGTAAGCGCAGCCGAAAGGAGAGTTATTCCGTGTATGTGTACAAAGTCCTGAAGCAGGTTCATCCTGACACCGGCATCTCGTCCAAGGCCATGGGCATAATGAACTCGTTCGTCAACGACATCTTCGAGCGCATCGCGGGCGAGGCGTCTCGGCTCGCGCATTACAACAAGCGCTCCACCATCACGTCCCGGGAGATCCAGACGGCCGTGCGCCTGCTGCTGCCGGGCGAGCTGGCCAAGCACGCTGTGTCCGAGGGCACCAAGGCCGTCACCAAGTACACCAGCTCGAAGTAAGCGCCCGCAAAGAACGCGACAAAACAGCTACTTTACCCCAAAGGCTCTTTTCAGAGCCACTTCAGTCATCGAAAAAGGCGGCTGTAAACACTTGGGAGGTTGGTAAGTTTGTTTAGGTGGGGTGATGCCATCGTCACAAATACATTTGGACGTTAATTCAAAATCTATAGCTCATTGGTGCCACCTGGTGGTACTGCTCCAGCTGGTGGGAGTGTTTCGTTCTCTAATACCTAATTCTAAGGGGTCCTCAATGGAGGCCAGGTGTACATAACCGAGAATAAACGTTTGATACCCCTTATGTAACTGGTGTGAGGAGGGCTATCTGTCCACTATCTCTGCCCTCAAGTCTTTGGACCCCTTCAGTGAGCAAGCTGGAGTGTATTTTTCCTAGCACATAGAAATTCCTCAGTTCCCACTCTTCACTAGTGTTTTAATCTACAAGTCTAATGAACTCGCAATTGTCACAAACTATTAAAGTGACATGCTTCAGTTTGCAGCCTGCCTAGAAGTCCAGACATAGCCATCTTCCCCTGCTTTTCCTGTCCAGAAACAAACATGTTTTGTCCCCCGCTCCATGAGATATTTGGCAATATCCTGAGATATTCTTGATTGTCATCACTTGGGGAGAGGTGTCAGCTAATGGGTATAGGCCAGGGATGCTAAGTACCCTATAATACATAGACAGCCTCTGTAACTAAATCACCTGGTCTATAACATCGCCCCTTGTACAGAGGGACTCAGAGCCCAAAAGCTTCAGGGTTTGATTCTCATTTCTGTAACCTTCCCTCAGTCCTGCTCAGACAATGTTGTTGCTCTTGGTGAAAGCTGAGCAATACAGACTTTAACTGTTTACTCCACAGGAAAATTATCTCCAGGGCAAGGACCTTGTCTTGGTTCCACAACTAACTTTACTGGTTACAAGAACCACGTTGGTGCTCGGGAAACACATTTCCAACTGCCTCGCTTGAAGTTTTCTGATGAGGTGGTGACTGGAGAGGTGGTTTTTAGTGGTCTCAGGTGGTTTTCTTTTTTTTGAATGGGGTTTGGGAGCATGATAAAAGGCCAGTTAACATGTAGGATGAATTTTTAAGGACCTCTTGCATAACTCAAGCCTAATCCTGACAAAGGCTGGTGGATGTTTTTTCCAAAGGAAATACACCCTTGAGACAAAAGGGAAAATCTTAGTTGCCAATTTACTTGAGAGTCAAGCTTCAAAAATAAACCATTCTTGATAAATTTGGGAGAATTTACATGACAACTTTGTGCTTAAAATAAGTTTTATATATAATGTATAATGTAGGAGTTCAAATTTAAATCCAGTTAAAAGTTGCACAGAATGGGCTGTAATGGTTTATTTCACTAACAAATTAGGATTCTCAGTGAGTCATCTTTTCCTGGCGACTATTAGACAAGAGGCCAGGGTAAGATGACGCAAATGAGAATCTAAATTTTCTAGTGAAAAAAAAAAAATTATTACACAGCACATTTTATGGTAAGAAAATTTACTCAGTGAGGCAGCCAGGGTGGTCTGTCTGATACCCAGTCAAGCCATCAGAGAATATGGCTGGTCTCTATGCCTAAAATGCTGAAGTCAAGCGGCTCTCTTCTCTGTGGGGACTAGGAATTATGTTTCTCACAGGTTTTTGAAGTTGTTACATTGTCCATTGCCTCACCTAATCAGAAGCTATTGTTAATTATCCATTAGGATTAAAACCAACACCTGAAACTCAAGGCCTTCTGCCATCTGGCCGAAATTTAACTTCTTCAATTACTCATTTTCCCGTCTTCCAGTTTAGCTGCAATGTTCTACTGCCCCATAATGCATCTTAAATTTCTCTTCCTTTGTGCTTTTGTTATATAATTCTCTTAAGGAGCAGTACTCTCAGCTGTTCTCTAGGCTGTTCAAACCCTAACGACCTCTGAGTATTTAAACTCTTGCTCAAATTTCACTCTGTAAAACCGTCCCATCCAACTCTAGGTCACAGAGGAGTCTTTCTCCTTTTAACTCAAGGCTTTGTTCCTTGCACAATGAATTCACATTTAACTGTGTGGTTTTGTGAACTGTGCAGGTCTGTTCCTTAATTTTTTCATTGTTTTTTACGTTTTCCTGTGTTTGTCCTCTACTAGAGGGCAGTCCCTCACCCCCTTTTTAAACTTCTTGGGGTCTTTCACAAAGGCTATCCCAGTGCCTATTATCAAATAGCTTTTCAATGAAAGTTTGTTGACTGATTGCTCAGACCATAAAACACAAGCAAACTGATCTGAGGATGGTAGGTTTAAGTATTTTTCAATAAGCTTTTTTTCTGCAGTTTTTCCTAATTCTTTGCTTCTTTTACTAGGAATGCTCTTTTAATTGCCCTTAATAGTTATCGACCCAGTTAAGACTTCTGTTAGAGATTCAAAATTCCTGAGAAGGGCAGATAAAGTACTGTACTAGACGGTTTCCCTTCAGCCAATGCATCTTTGTGGCCAAAAGGATGAGATTAGAGTGGAGCTTTTTCAGCCTAGTTTGAGGTGCTGCTTCCCCAGTGTTGTAAACAAGGATGTGAAGGGAGGTGCATTCCAGCAGACAAAAAAATAAGTGTAGCATTAAGAAACTTAAAATATCAGATCCAGAAAACAAGCATTGCAAAAGTAGAAGTGGGATTGGCCTTCATCAAGTCAAATGTCATCCAGATTAGTTAAATCATCTTTTCAAAGATTGGTGAATGGATTGTAATATGTATAGAAACCTAAAAGATGACAACTCCATCTTCTGCAATGACTTTTAGACAGATGTCTCACTTTTAAAATGAGTTCATTTCCCATTTTACCTTAAAACCAAGCAGGCTCTTGAAGATAGATCACCTGGTTTGAAGCCTTAACTCAGCTTTTTCAGTAGTATGACTAAGGCAAGTTTTTAAATCTTGTTTCAGTGTCCTCATCTTTAAATTGGAGATAATAGTGATGCTTACTTCATAATGCTTTTGTGAAGGGTAAATGAGTAAATACATATTAAAAATTGCTTAGATTAATGCTTGACACTTAATAAACACTTCAAATTTTTGTTGATATCGATAGTAGAGAAGACCCGTTGACTGTTATGCAAGTTTTTTCCTCTCTAATGGAGCATAGAAAATATTGACCAATTCAAGATAGTATATGAAACACATGTTGCATTCTTCCCATTGAGAGAAGAGAGGAGGCATCTGAAAAAATGCAAAGGAAAGGGACTGCAGAAATAACCAACTCAGCCGGTTAAAACTGCTCTCTCCCCACATTCTGCCCAGTGCTCTTCAGCTAACATGTTTTCCCATAGCTCCCTCCCCCACCTCAAGGACTCTCCAGCTCACATCTGTTGATTTATAGCTTGCTATTCAAATAACGTTCTTTCCCTTTGCTGTGTAGGAATAACAAGACTGCGTAAAACTGCTTATGTTGCAGTTAGAGCTCAGCCTTTGGATAAGAATCCGCTGAGCAGGTCCCATCTCTCTGTTCAAGAATCTTATAATGGTGCTGATAATGCCAAGGCCGTGGGTTCTACAAAACAAACAACCTGTAAGACCAGTGGTCTAGAAATAGCTCCCCACCCGAAGGTCCCCCTCCCATCCTGAGTCATGCAGCACATGTGAAACCTCAGACAAAGGAATCGCACCCCTTGCATGGACACTACAAGGGTATATAAGCTCTAAGAAATCTAACCAAGGAGAGGTGGTGCTTTGGGTCTGTTGAATGCCCCAAGCTCTCCGCCGGCATTAAATTTTCCTTCCTCTAACAAAGTATTCTGAATGTCTAATTTCCACTGTCAGATGTCGCTTCCTATAACACCATCTTCCACCCCAAATTCTTAGAAATGACAGAAAACTGACAAAAAAGATAGTAGATGAAGTAAGAGTGAAGAGTCCAAGAAAACTTTAAACTAGAGATCTTGGGAATTTAAAATGTGGTTGTTGACACAAGAATTCAGGACTAAATCCAGAACAGAACAGGTATAGCTGAGAGAAAATATAGGAGCTGAAAGATGAAGCCCAGAAATCCCATCCGCAATGACATATAAAAGGATACAAAAATAAAAAATAAGAAAAAATGTTAAGTGACATAGATGATAGATTTGGATGTTATAAACGCCTATCTCCTCTCTTCAAAGCTTTTTTCTGCCCTTCCAGAAGTGGGCCTCAAAGTCACAGCCAGACTCCAGATGATTGCTGTTCACTGGGGATCACGTCATTGCTTCTTCAAAATTAAATTATCTTCTCAAGAGCACTACACTGGGGAAATTTATTTCTCTAGAGTGTACGAAACAATTGTTTCTAGTGTTTCTTAGAGATTTTCTATCTCCATTAACTCATAACGTGTTTGAGAATCTCACCCTTTATTTAACACATACTCCCTCTCCACGATTTCTTTTCTATCCTAAGTCTAAGGGTTAAGGAGTTAATATGTGTTTAGTATGATATAGAGATGAAAGGGAAGGCAGGAAGAGGAGCTTCTTACCTTTTGGGGGTTTTTACCCCATATTTAGAAACAAACCAAGAAATGAGGAATAAAGGAAGGGCAACAAACAATTGTATTGGTTCTCTTCTTACTGCCACTGTGTATTAATAAGGAAGTACTTACGGAGACCCAGATTTTCAACTTCCTAGCATCTGTTGACATCCTGCTTTCCATTGCCAAGCTTAATATGCAGCTCTTAGGGTCTTTCAGTTTTTATAACATTATAGCTATGATATAGATAATAATCACTTCTTAAGATTCTAACAATACCATTTACAATAACAACAATGAGAGACCTAGAAATCAACAAAAAGAACAAAGCTTCTAGAGGGTACTGTTATGAAATATTAATAATGACATGGTCATGAATTAGAAAAGTCAGGATTGTAATGATGTCAGTATCCGCCACACCAAAGATCTACAGACTTAATGCAATCCCACTCCAAATCCAATATTCTCAGAATTTGACATAGTTGATGACTCTTTCTTGAGATACTTTGTTTCTCCTACCTCATCAGCAATTCCTTGTCAATATCCTTTGCTGCCAACTCTTCTACACAGTCTTTAAGATTTGGCATGTCCCAGGGTTCAGCCTTAGACCTTTTCCTGTTTTCCATCTGTACTTTCCATTTGTCATTTCTTGTCCTGTGGCTCTGAATACAACACATATTTCATTCTCAGATTTTTATCTCTAATTCAAGATTGTTCCCTGAGCTCCACTCATATATCCACTACTTTTTCCACAGTTATGCTTCAATGTCAAATAGAACCTTATATGTCCAATACAAAATTTTTGATTCTTGCTGCTCCTCTCTTCCCTGCTCCACCAACTTGCTCTTTCTCAGCTCAGTTAATGGAATCTGTTTATTGCTCTGGCTCCAAACTTAGTTGTTCCAGATTCCTCTTTTTTCCCACATTCCCTACATCTAATCAATTAGCAAGCTTTTTTGGCACTTCCTACAAAATGCATTCCAAATGTGACCACTTCTCAGCACCTCCACTACTATACCATGGTAGTCAGAGCTACCATTCTCTCACCTGAATTCCTGTTTTTCTCTGCTTCCACTCTTGTCTCCTTACTGCCTCTGGGGTCTGTCTGCAACTAGGCCTGGTGGCAGGCACTGAGGACAGTCAAACCTCTTCCAGCTAGTTGCTTGGCATCCAAAGCAGGTCTGGCCATCTTTGGCTTCGCAGGAAAATACCTAAGTTCAGAAGGCACTGGGGTTTCTCCCACCTGAGTGTGGGAGCCAGGAAAGACCCAGAATGGACCCGACTTTTCTTGTTTTACCCCAAATCAGTCGATCCACTTTAGGGATTCCTTCTCAGGTTAGGAAACCCCTGAGTTTTATGAATGAGCCTGGACTCTCGCAGAAACTCTCGCGGTCCTAGAATGTTTTAGGGTTCTCCTTGAGAGCCTGGAAGAGGAGAATCAGCCGCTACCCGCCCCCCGCCCCCACTGATCCACTGTCCTCACAAGCAGTTGCCCGTTCTCCCTGTCCACGCTGAGGTGTAGCGCTTGTCTGGAAGCCCTGGAGATTACAGGGTGGACCCCACAGCCTCTCAAGATGAAGCCTCGGTAGGTCCAACAGACCCCGGAAACAGACCGTGCTGAGTCCGAAGACGGAGAAGGAACACTTCACCTCCCTCCCCAAAGCCACCCACCCGCTGCATCAGTCCCCTCCAGGGCCTCGTTCTCAGTCCTGGAAACTCTTTTGTCATCCGGGATGAAACAGGCCTTGGACTCCCGGGGGCGACGCCCCGCGGCTCCCCAGTGCATTTCGGGGCAGCCTCTGCCCAGCCGCAAGCTGCGTCCGCCGCCGGGGGTCCCTTCCTGGCTCCGACGGTGGTGGAACCAGCGGGGAGGTGGGTCTGTGCTTGACTGGACGACTCCCTCCCCCTGGCTGCCGCCCCCGGCCGCCTCCTTCCTGGCTGTCTCCCCCAGGCCCCCACCCGGCCCCCGCTATGGCCGCCCCGCCCCGGTGCCGGCGGAGGCCGCGGCGGCGCGCTCGGGCCCGCGCGCCCGGCGCCTCCCAGCAGCCCCTGCGCGGGGCGGTGGCCGAGGCTGCAGCGACCACAGGTCGCCGCCAGGGGGCGCCGCCGCCGGTCGGCGAGCGGGCGGGTCGGCAGTGGCCTTGGGCTTCGCGCGATGCTTCCTGCGGCTGTGATCGGCCGACTCGGGAGCCGGCTCCTCACACCTGCCGGCCCCGAGTAAACAATGACGGCGGGATGGAGGGGACCGCCCACGAGCTCGGTGCTCGCCTGCGTGTCGGGGGGATCGGACACGCACGACCCCTTGCCCTCCTCTACCCGCACGGCTGATGCCACCGACGCACTCCGTCGGCTCTGGGGAAGCAAAAATCTTCTCTCGGGTTTTAGGGGAGGTTGCGGAAAGCGGGCCCCGCAGTCAGGTCCTCGCACGCGCGGCAGCGGCCTCCGGGGCGAGCGCAGGTCGCAATGTGCACAGGTGGCCACGGCGGAACGCCAGCGGCCTGCTGCGGGACACGCTGGGAGTACAGGGCCTGGGCCCGTCCGAGAGCTACCTCTGGGCTATCCATCTCGGAGCCACTGGTTCCAGCCACTAGTTAAGTGTGGAGCTAAAAAAAAAAATGTATTGATGACCTTGTTAAGTAGCTGGGTTACAATAGAATCTACTAACATCCCAGTTAGGAACAGAGAAATGAAGTGTCACTGATAGCAAGCAGATTTGCAACCAAGTAAAAATATAAACACTATATAGATTTACAGCATTCAGTACTTTTTTTTTTGTAGGGAAGGGTGTTAAAAATTAATAAAACAGTTTCTTTTAAATTATTCAAGAAAATATAAAACACCAATTTACCTTCAATACATTCCTTTCACTTGACGGTGAACCCTAGCCTGTGCTGATACAGCCAGATTCACAGATGACTAGATCAGGTACAGAGCTGTGCATAAGTTTGTTGCCTAAATGAAATAAAGCACGGTTATCAATATTTCTTACTTATGCTCTCATGCCTTGCTTTCATAGGACTCTCTCTCAGGAGCCAAGCCCTTTTTGATGATAAAGAAGAGGCAAGGTCTTTAAATGAAAGTTGTCATAAATTCTGCTATACCTACAACATACTAGGATTCAGAACATCTCAACATGGGCTAAAAATATACATTGTTAATACATAGCTTTGCCTCTAACACCCATGAGTACAAGATAGACACAAAACTTACCTCGGGTTTTAGAGTGTGGTTTAGAGTGGCTTTGTCTCTTTGGCACACTGAGATATTTTTTAAATCCCCAGGGCAATGTATCATAATTTAGGAAGAGCGAGAAATATGCCTTTCTTTTGTAAACTGGGAGAAGGATGTATGGGAAAGAGTAGGTGGAAAAGGAGAACCATTTCAAACATTTACAGCAGGCATGTTCTTAGCACAGTGTCATGTATGACTCCATGTGGAAGTTGATGATTGAGAGTTTGATTCCTACTCCTGCACTTTCTCCGATGTGAAGTTGGTGGCCTGGTTAGATACTACGCAGTGTAGGCATCCATGCCTGAGGATCAGACCTTTCATAAGCCCCGGGAAAGTGTGCTATCTGACGCCCCATGGGCAGGAAAGGCAAACCCATACCTGGAGTACATGCGAATTCCTGTAAGAAAAAGCTGATGGCTCTTCTGGGATGGAAGGGGCCCAATGTAGTTTACGTAACACCAAGTGGCTGGTTGGTATCCTCAAGGTGTATACTATCAGAGGCTCAGCATTGGTCTCTCGTTGGCAGGTTGAACATTTCGTGGAGTCAGGAGCTACATCAGCCCTGATGTGTGCGAGTCCGTGATACTGGGCTCACGTGTAGTCTCTATCTCTGCCACTGTAGCTAGTCCGCTTACACTTTCATATGCTTAGCTCCTCCTACTCGGGTGATGTTCTCTGCTTAACATGTGGTACAAAGATCTTCGCACTTCATGCCACTCCCACACGTCCACCCACATGCTTCTACCAGACTTCCTTCTCCTTAACCTTCCCATCTTTCTTCCTCTCAGCTCCTAGATCAGCCAGTCAGGGCTTTTGCCAGAGTCTGTATAGTCTAACTTTGGTGGTTTCTCTTTATGCACAAAGTAGGTTCCACCGCTGAAACCTTGCAAATTGGGAGGACTTTACTCACCACCATCTTTAAAGGCCTCCCTTGAGCTGCCGTCAGTTTCCAGCTGTCTGCCTTATATTGAATCTATCCATCATTGCAAGCTCTCTTCTCCTCTTCAGCTGGTCACAGGGATCCCCATGCAGCCAAAGGTGCTGTAGGTGCCAAGGGTGTCTGGGGTACCGCTCATTCAGCTCGCTTGTGCCATCTTGGCCTGCTTGATCTCAAAAATGCAATTTATCATAAATTGTTGCTGGGCCACACTGACTTTATGACTTGGTAGACGTGACAATACCTAGCTCATGATGGGCAATTCTGTCCTCATTGTCACTTAGTGATTTTCTTAAAAGTGGTCTGTGTCTACCAGGCCTCAGTAGCACACCAAGGGTTGTTTATCAGAAGGCATATAAATCTCTGCTGCAGATGGCATAGCCTTGCTCCGGAATCATAGCGGGTTGCGTTGTGATTTTCCAGATGGGGCTTCCCACAAATTTTACACAGTATCTTTTCCCACCACTGATACTTCCAATGCTGCGGGATTTGCTGGATTATATGGCCCAAGTGGTAGAGACTTCTTGCATGCCGGTTGACCTACTGAAAGCCCCTTTTGTCAGACGGGGGCAGGGGTGGGGACAAAGGTGTAATGGCCACTGTGATGAGAAAGTATGTTAAAACAGACAAACAAAGCAGGCAACTCTGTAGAATATAACAGAATTTATCATAGCGTAATTTACTTACAGGAAGATTGGGTCAGAGTGAAACAGACGAGCCAGTGATTCTGTGCAGATTCTTCTCCACTACGTATCCCTGTTACTGTGCTTTTTTAATAGCGTAGCTCAGATGTTGATGATTGACAAGACAAAAAAAAATGCAGTAGCACAGGGCCACACCTCCTGGTAGTCTTGTGATAGACAATTTTTATAATCGATACTATCACCAGTTTGATATTTATCTTGTTTGTCATGCCATTGCCCTTCTGGCCTTTACTAAGGAAAACACTTAAGACTACATTTTAAGGGATACAGGTAATGATCATCTAGAAAGCTTTGATGTGCTTGTTAAGGACAACGAGACTGGTCAAAGGTCACAGCATGAAATTTAAAAATGAAATGAAATCTGGGACACAGAGATGAAGTTAATTTTTTCACATCTACATCTATACACCTTTCCCGCTCCAGGTCCTATCAAAGCTGACAGCCTTTCAATGTTATTTGGTATATGGGCCAAAGAAGGATCCTTAGACATGGAATATTCTGCTTCTAAAACCAGAAAGGCCCACCAACTGCTGTGATTTCCTTGAGGGAGGAAGTACAGGATGTAATAATTTGGTTTTTATTTTGAGGTGAGGTCCTGGCATGTTCCTGCATCCTGGACTTATAAATAATTTAGGGATGTGGCATTCCCCTGAATCTTTGCAGAATTTAGCTCCCACCCTCCGGACCACCAAGCCTTCCAGTGTGCCAGCCACTTCGCGCTCATCTGGCCTGATTAACATAATGCCACCAATGGAATGGATTCATATGAAGTTCTGTAGGATAACAAAGGTGAGAACAAGTTAGCTTAGCTCTCGGACAGATCTGTATATTGTGCATTGTACATTCCATGTGAATATAAATTCATTTGTGATTCAGATAGAAAAGAATGCAGCCATCAATTCATTGGTCACACAGCATGTACCTGATGTCATATTCATTGGCTCTAGTTAAGCCACCACATCTGGACTGTAGCTACTGTTTGGCTGAGCTTGCAGTCATCTCCAGAATCCACCCAGCTTCTACAGGGACCAGGCTGTTTGATCAAATGTAGTCACCAGCCACATGTGGCTATTTCAACTCAAATTAATTAAACAAAATTTAAAATTTCGTTCCTCAGTCACACTAGCCATATTCCAAGTGCTCGATAACCACATATAGCTTGTGGTTTTCCAGTACCGGATGGAATAAAAATTAAGAGTGAGCCCTTTGATATATAGGGACAAGGACCATCCTGTCCCTGTAGGAAAATATAAGGCCTAGACACCCACTTGGAGAAAGTATGAGGTGGTACCAAGCCTTGAGCAGAGCCAAGACCAAGGCTTGGGGAACAGGCAGATAGGCATCAGTTTGGGGGACCCTCAAGAACCTGTTCTTGGCACAGATATAATACAGAAATAAGGATAGACTGAAATACAAATTGTTAAATTAAGAAATAGATTTAATCAAATCAATTTTTAAAGCTTGTATAAGATACAAGCATGGAAAAATCTATAAAAGAAACAAAAGAGAGAGTGGGAAAGCACTTCGTGATGCTTTCGCAATGACTGGCTCCATTCCGGCTTCACCCCACGTCATCAGTGCTCTGTCTCTCTCCATGTCTGCCCCTGACCTTCTGCCTTAGGGAGCCCTTTCCCTGAGTTTCTCCCTTATGAGGGGGGCAGAGCATTCTCCTCCAAGTATGAATGTCACTTCCCATTTTATGTTCCGATTCCTCAGGCCAGTGTCCTCTTTGGATGGTCTCTCTGAAGAGCGTCTTTGGTCCTCCTCCTTCCAAACAGACTCAGCTGCAATTCTCATCTCCCTGTTTCCGCAGACCACAAGTGTTATGTGCAGTCGGTGGAGCTCCCGCTGTTAGAGATGACCATCTCTTTTAACACAAACGTCAGAGCTGTTGTGCTTCTACTGAAATGATCATTATTGTGCTTTTTTTTTTTTCTGAAGGTGACTGAAAGAAAGGCATTCTCATTGCCCACGGAGGAGGGAAGGAGTGGGCTAAGGTGCTACTTCAGGTCCCAAATTCTTGAGGATGCTTCTAGGTGGTGGTGTTAAGGACGAAGCCCTAGTTTGTGAAGCCAGAACAGGCTAGGCATGGATGTGTCCTCGTTTGGCAGATAAGCAACATTTATAAAAATCAAATCATCTAGAATTAGGTGGCTAAGTTTGTTTATAATCTTTTTGGTTTTTTCTACACTCTAATAAAGTCGTGTTCACACATTTTTTATTTTTATCTCAACTGCATTGTGGTTTAGCAGAGAAATATTTTGTCCCCAAACTGGAGCTCAAGTGAGAGAGCAGCATATCTTGAAGCTAGTTAGTAGCCATCCAGAAAATCAAGACGGTAAAGTAAATCTGGAAGGAAGAGCTGGGGCTTTATGATATCATCCCCACTTGAAGCTTCTCCTTGCAGTGCCCCACTTGGAGAGCTGGGTTTAACTGATTAAGGAACACAGGAGTGACATTCTGCCTTTCCGTAGGGAAGGGGACTGGGACAGACAAATGGTACCCTGGGTGTCTCCGGACACGAAGAGGATGTGAGAAAGCCTCAGATGAAAGTGTGAAAATAACACGTCCATGTCTCATTGAGAGTTAGTCCACTGGTAGCTCGTGGGGACGGCCACATTCTCGGCTGGTATGCGAAAGGTGAAGAGCTGGGACACAGCCACCTGAGAACCACAGAGGTGTGCACGCTCGTCCTCACAGATTCTCAGAAGTCACTGATAAGTTGTTTCCCTCTCATCTCCCTCATAGCCTCCCTCTGTTCTCTGTCTCTCATCCTGTCTGTCTGTCTTTCTTCATCTTAATCTCTTGAACAGATGCACACACTCACCTTTTCACCTTGTCCTCAGAAATATATTATTGCTCAAGTGACCGAATACGATAATCAGGTTAGACCCGACTTCTAAGTTTTTAAAGATTGTTTTAGAGTAGGTATCACCTCAAATCATCCGATTACTAAATGTCCGAGTTTATCTTCATTGCAGTCAACTCCTTTATTCACTTTCTTTAAGTGTTAGTTGCATGCCATGAAACTCACAGTTCTAGCATCTCTCAGCTCTTGGATGTCGGTTCCCCAGCACGCACACAGAGGAGAAGGGTGGACACCGTCTGGACCTACGCGCATGCGCGGAGCTGCTCTCCCTCCTGGGCCTCCTGGTGCACCTGTTACTGCAGCTGTTCTTGGTCCTGACGTTTCAGCTTTTCTTCTAAATGTCCATCTCTTTGAAAGTAGGAATCGACCTTCCTCGTATAAACAGAGTCCAAAGAAATTTCTAAATTCCACTTTTTCTTTCTTTGAAGCTCCTTACGTATTATCATACAGAAAACAGTGCTCACCAAGAACATGGTCACCACCGCCAGATAGAAAGGGATATGAAACCAGAGATGAGTTGGGGACTGGAGACCTGAAAAGGAAGCTGACAAAGAGAAGAAATGCTACTTAGAAACTAGAGGGTTATAACGGAGTTATGTTTAGAAGGCAAGGTTAGCTGAGACCTAATACACCTGTCCCCAGTGGAGACACCACAATTTCAGAGAGCAGGAGGGAGCGGGAGGTGGCTCCAGCCGGGCCGGATGGTGTGCAGACGAGCGGCACACTCCTCCTAAGAGCTTAACTGCCACGGCCCTGTCAGTGGACATGCGCTGTAGCTTCAGCGACATCCACTATTCCTATACCATTTAGTGCTTGAAATGAATTTGGATTGAAGATAAACTTTCCCCCCCCCCACCCCCCACAGAGTCTTTGTTCTAGAGTCTACCTCAGCCAAGTAGACACTTGGGTAGGTATTTATGTGAAATTCACAAAATCCGCATTGCACCATGTAAGCTCCTTGAAGTAAGAACTTCGGTCTAGTGTCTTTATATCCCAATACCTATGACAATAGATGGGGGAACTCAACATATTGTTGCTTAGATTGCTGGTGAGCGAGAAGGGAAGAGGGAGGGCGTGAAGAGAAGAGAGAGAGAGAGAGAGAGAAAGGACAAAAGGAAAGAATAAATAGAGGAAGGAAAGGAAAAGAAACAGAAGAAAAAGAGAAAAAAAAAAGGAAACTTAATGATGTTTAAGAGGAGAATTAGTGAAGTTTCAAATCAAAAGTGGAAAGGCTGTTTGTAGGTTTCTCCTGGAACAGGAAAGGGAGCATCTTCTCTTGTGCCTGGCTGTCCCATCATTCTCACTCACCAAGCACCTGGAGCTTCAACTCAGGGCTGCGCTTGATGATATTTCCATCGTCCGTGGCGGCCTCGCACCAGTAGGACCCAGAATCCTCTGTTCTAGCGGTCAGTATCTGATACTCAGAGGAGGGGGTTCTATCCCTCAGGACGCTGCTGCCCACGTGGAAGGAGAAGTGGAAACGCAGAGCAGGGCGCTGCGGGGGCGGCTTTGTTTCACAGCTCAGGTTGACCGGACTCCCCTCCAAGATGGAGAACGAAGATGCTGTCAGCACTGGGGCTGGAAACAGCTCTAAAGAAAAAGTGGACAGTTGCCTACCTCAGAGACAAGATTCTATTTTTTGCAAAAGATACCCCCCCCTCCTCCTCTGGGAACCTGCCCCTAGAAGATGTCATCATAAAACATAATTTTTCCCACTTCCAGCATCTTTACTGACCAATCAGAGCTACTTGCAGATACACTCCCAGTTGCCAGCTTGCTCACAGCCTGCTGGGGAGAATACAGGGCCCATGCCTCCTAGAACAGCCATGTTGTTGAGTATATGACCATGCCCCGTGTTGATCTGGAGTGGACACACCCACATGCTAGCCAGTTCAGGGACCCATTATTTGTGTTCCTGCCTCAGTGTCCTGGGATCATAATTTCTTTCCTATCGGAATTAATTATTTTTTAGACAGGAAAAAGCTGCTAGTGGTTATGAGTACTGAGCTGAAAGGCCATGAAAAAGCCCCCCAAAGGGCCACATGCACCTGGAAGAAAGGCAGCTACTTAGTCAGACGTTCAGAACGACGCAGAACCAGAGAGGCCACGGTTTCCCTGAGCGACCGAAGATGGAGAGTGTGACCAAGTCTTAACATCTTCTTGGCCCCTGTTTCTATGGAGCTTTTACAAGATTCCACGGGTTTTCTAATAACGCCTTAGCTACCTTGGGTCAGTCTCCTTTTCTAGCAACTAAAATAAAATTGGTGACATGGATCCTCACGATGCCCTGGAGTCACTGATGGGGCACTGGGGTATGCCGGGAAAAGCAGTGGGCCGGGTCCCAGAAGGCCTCAGTTCTGGTCCCCACCCCGGTCATCCCTTCTGTAAGGCAGTTTACCTCCCTGGAGCTCAGTTTCTTCCATTGCAAGCTGAAGCGATGATTTACGACAGCGCTGCTGGTCCTTAAACCTACAGCTCTGTATGACTATTCAGATGTGATACCTTTGACAGTGATAGACACTCCTGCCGACGTGAAGGCACGCTTTCCCCTGGCAGAGCAGTGATAGATGCCGTTGTGACTCAGGTTGGTTTTCGGAATGGTGAAATTTGAAGTAGAAAACCTAAAGATCTTGCCATTTTTATAGAAAAGCACGTTGTACACCAGCTTGTTCTTCCACGCGTGACATCTCAAAGCCAGAGGGTTTCCTTCGGTGACGACTCTGCTAGAGACCTGGAGTAGGAGCCAATCTGGAAAACATGGACCCAACGTGTATTTATACAGTGGCAGAGGTACAAGGAGTCCAAACCCGAAGCCTGGGGCTTTATCTATTTCTCTTCGCAACATTCCAACCTGAAACTCTACTGAATCTGAGGCCTGTCTCCCATTCTTCAAATATCTTTAGCTTTGTTACCAGCAGCCTCGCACGCAGCCCCCTCTTATCTCCCCCTTCGGAATCTCAGAAGTTGGTTGGAACAGAAACACTTTGCTCTATGTGGTAGGCAGTACTCTAAGGTTACCCTAATGAGTGACCCTCTTGTGTAATCCCTCTGAGTGTGTAATGATGTTATATTTTATACGTCTCTGTCTTGGCTGCTTTGAGGAAGTGAGCTGACGTGGTATGGCAGGGGGCCTCCAGGAACTGAGACTTGTCTTCTGCTGACAGCCAGCAAAAAGGCAGCCACAAGAAACTGAATTTTGCCAATGACCACATGAGCTTAGAAGAGTTGCAGGAAAGACACAGCCTAGTCAACAGCCTGATTACAGCCTCAGCAGAGTACCCAGTTAGGCCAGGCGGAGACGCCTGACCCAGGGAAAGGTAATTAAAGTATGTTGTTTTGTTGTTGTTTTGTTGTTTTGTTGTTTTGTTGTTGTTTGTTTGGTTTTTAAATAATTAATTTGTGGTGACATTGGTTAACGAAATCCAGTAAATTTCAGCTGTACATTTTCACAGTAAGGCAGATATATGTGTGTGTGTGTGTGTGTGTGTGTGTGTGTGTGTGTGTGTGTGTGTATGTATTCGTATGTTGTTTTTAAGCTAAGATTGCATTAATCGGTTACATAGCAATCAAACACTGATATCGCAGTAATTGGTTACATAGTAATAGAAAACTGATATACTCTAACGCCTGACTAATTTGTTAATGAAGTCACACATACTAAGACAGACACGCAGGATGTCAAACATATAGGATGTCTGTGTGTTTCTAAATTGACAGGAATACTCACATATAGGCAGACCAGTGATACAGCTGGTAGAAAAAAGCTTTAAGTCAAATGAGGCTCCCTGGTGACAAATTCTTCTACACATAACCCAAACCACCTTCTTTTCCTTTTCCCTCCCTGGGCAGTTGGTCTGGCTAAATGAGGATGAGGTTTTTAAGGAACAAAAGCAGACAAGAGACAGTAGTGCTTTCCCCTCTAGAAGTTATCTAAGAGCGGAAGGCAGGTATGCCAGTGCCGTACGTAGCGTGATTGCTACAGGTTTGGATGCTGCCATAATGCTCCAGACGTAGTGAGTCCTCTTCCCTGCCTCATTCCTGTTCTCAGCCAAGAGGTGCTCAAAGGCTGCATGGCCTGAACACACAGGCGCCTTTGCTTCATACATCCACAAACACAGTGGGACGTTTTAGCAGACCTCCATCAGAAACTGTCAAAAATACTAGTGCTGACATAAAATATATGGGCGACACAATTAATAGACCAAACTTCGTGGATTTATGTAGAATGCTGTGCTTCAGAGAAAATTCACATACTTTCCAAAGACATATGCAAGTTATAAAAACTGAGCGTGCACCAGGCCACATGCAATTTACTTAACACAAATTCTGACCAAAGTGCCGTAAAAGTAGAAATCAGTAACAAATACCACCCTCTCCAAAAACTTCCAAATAATTCATGAGTAAAAGAAGGAAGGAAGGAAGGAAAGATGAAAGGAAGGAAGGAAGGAAGGAAGGAAGGAAGGAAGGAAGGAAGGAAGGAAGGAAAGAGAAAAAAAGAAAAGAAAAGAAAAGAAAGAAAGAAAGAAAGAAAGAAAGAAAGAAAGAAAGAAAGAAAGAAAGAAAGAAAGAAAGAAAGAAGCCATTATAATGGAAATTTAAAATATTTAGCCTTAGATGATAATGGGAATGTTACATATCAAAAATTGGGAGATGCAGCTTTTAACATTGTTAATTCCTACTCAAAAACCATTCTTCCTATCTTTATTACCTTAGAGTAGGACGGAGACACTCACTCGAAGCCATAAGAACCAATTCCCAGAGTCTTAAGAGACACATGAGAAACACCTTGCATTTCCTCTGACATTATCATTTCCTCAGCTAAAACACAGTTCCTCCAAAAGCAACCTAGTCCACGTAAAAAATTTTGCCTCTAGCACGGATTAACTTTTGCATCATCAGTTACACAAAAGTTTTAGCTTATTGCTTTTGACTAATTAAATAACTCATTTGAATGATTGGTCCTGAATAAGAAAACATTTTAAAATGCTTCAAGTCTCACAGTGATTCCATGTCCAAAATATTACCTTACAGATATGCTATGACAAGTACGTCAGCTGTATGCATAAAGATGCGATTGCAACATTGCTTGTCAAAGCAAAAAGCGGAAACACACTATAACTTTACTAATAAAGAAAAAGGTTAAATCACATTCACACGGCAGACATTTGAATGTACGAAGTAGGTCTCTATTGATATAAACAGACCTCCAAGGTATTTTAAGTGCTAAAAGTAAAGTGTAGGATAGTAAATAGAATATCCCACCAGCCATTTTTAAAAAGTTGATATTACTGACAGTTCCATTGCTGTGGAAGGTGACTGCAGGACTAAGGGTTTGGGGTGGGAGGGAGACTTTATTGCTCATCCCTGTACATTTCTCCAAATTAATATTAGTTACTGTGGGCAGGCATAACTTTCTTCAACAAAACTAGATATTTTGAATAATGATAAAATCTTGGGGTCTGAGTTTTACTCTAGATACCCTACTCACAGCTACCACAGTTTGGGGTGCTTTGGGGGACAGTTGAAGGCCTTTAATGTGATATTCTGAGTATCTTGACATAATTTCACCTGGTAGGCACATAGAGCTGAGACTCATAATCAGCTAAATCAAGACACACACACATGCGCGCGCGCGCGCACACACACACACACACACACACACGCACACGCACGCGCACACACACACGCACACCCCTACCGGACATCCAGAAAGGAGAAAACACAAAGGAAGACCTGTGATTTTCAGCCGTCCTGCTCCATGCCATACTTACCGCTGTGGATTTCCAGCTGTACCGGGTCACTTCGCACTGAGAGAGGTGTCAGGCACGTGTATTCACCAATGTCTCTGACACTGGCAGCAGCGATGGTGTAGCTGGGGGTCGAGGTCTGAATGGCCGTGCCATTGAGGAACCACTGCGTAGGGTCGTCCTCACTCAGGCGGGGTCCCTCACACTGTAACGTTACACTTTCCTCTTGGAATATGTTGACCCACGGAGGCTGCAAGGTGATCACCGCCTTTGAGGGGTCTGCTTTGGGCCGGGGGAAGGGAGGGAGCAAAAACAGTGGGGAAAAAGGAAAGACTCTGAGCAAGCAGTAAAGTGAGGAAAAAGCAAGTCAATTCAGATTAGACTGAAATGGGCAAGTGAGAACCTACAAAAGCCAGCCATTAAGAATGCACAGACCCTACTGCAGAGAGCTCTGTTCCTGTTATTAAATCTGGGTGTTGGCGAGTTGGGGTTCCTGAGATTTAAATGACCAATTTAGTATTCACCGTGGGTAGGCAATGAAGCAGGGTTTTAAACTGGGGCAAATAGATTGGAGCTCATTGTCTTATCCTCTGTGCTATACTATCGCTAGTATTAATCTCAGGCCTTAATTAGCATCTGCATTGGAAATCAAGGTTTCCCTTCTACTTCAAAGCCTCCAATACCTGCTTGATTCCCTCTGAGAAGGAAAACAAAAACAAAAACAAAACAAAAACAAAAACAAAAACAAAACAAACAAAAAAAAACACCTCAGCCTTTTTAAGGGGACTAGTCTGACAGGTTTGGAAAACCCCATAGAGCTACTTCCAGTCTCGATCCTTTCCTGCTGTTATATACACATTTAGGCATTTAGTCCAGAGGTCAGGGCTCATTTAGCAAATCTTAGAGCAAAACCTTAAAAACCAAGATTTTCTCGAACTCATACTCTGAATATACAAGACTTCACATAATTTATAAATCTTTCTCCTTTCTATTCTCTCCTAGACTCTCTTTTTCTGAACAATGAAACCCAACATTGAGAAACATCATGTTCCAGAGGAAGAGAAGTTGAGTTTGGCATTACTCACCCATTTGCCCACCAACAGGAACTGAAAGAGACCAAACAATAGACACATCAGTTCTTCAGTGGGAGATGACAGAGACGGGAGAATTAGAAAGACAGAATTAATATAAGACTAAGGGGCCAGCTTAGGTCTCTTTAGTTTTTCTCTACCTGCTTTTCCAAAATCAGGTACCAGGAGTACCAGGCAGACTACAGGCAGTTAACGATGGGGTTTTATTTCAACATGAAGCTTCCAGGCTTGCTATTACATTGATGTCACCCTTCCCATCCTTTTGCTATAATAATACCAATAAACCACAGAAGTACAGATACAGTTGTCTCCATACTCATGAGTTCTAGCCTAAGGAAGACAAAAAGTCCTGAGTCCCCATAGCCAGAGCCTGGTTACCCCCTCCAAGCCCAACTTACTCCAAAGGAGCTGAGCTACCAAGAGCCACATGTTGTCTCCAAGCTGACTGATGAGAGCAGTGAAACAGTTTCCACTGGGGACTCTGCAGCCAAGATTAGAAAAGAGGAAGGAAATTGCCTCGTCTGATCATTTTCGTCATGTTCCTTTTCTGGGAAATACATCCCTAATTCTTGAAGCATACTTCCATCATTCTCATACCTCTTAGCCTATCTCTCTCAGTTTGAAACTCTGGGGTTTAGCTTTACAAAACTCTAAGAATTTAAGGGAAAGGCTGATGTTTTATTGACATTCTGTTCTGAATGTATTCTCCCTATACCAATCACCTTTCTTGAGGTTAGCATATGGCAAATTCACATTTTTAGAACTGGTTCAAAGCCTGGCTAATTCCTCTAAGACTTGATTATTTGAATCCACATTGCTCTATATCTGCCTCTATGAGACAAGCTCCCCTAATTCAAATTAGCCTCTGTTCCTCTGGGAATACATCAATTTACCATTTTCATTAAAAAAAAAAAAAAAGCCATCTCCCTGAAGACATTATGAATTTGAGGTATTTATCTTGGCTAAATCCAAGGAAATTAAATACTGAATGTAAATGCTATAGAGAAGAAAAATAACTTATGTTATATGATCATAAATATCCATGAAAATGGAGTTTCAGAGTATAGGTGGGAAGCTCTATGCCACTCAAGTGAGTTGGTTCCTGAGGCAGAGTTGTTAAGATATAAAGAGATTGTTTAGGTATTTAGTTAAGAGGAAAAGAAAACTAAACAGAAAGTAGGATGAGTTCAGTGAGCACCAAAGGCACTTGGGTAGCAACCTCACCAACGGAGAATTTAAAATGATGACAAATAATGTTGTGGATTGAATTGCTGGCCCCAGTTTCTCACCCTACCCTCATCTCTACTATCTGCACAGCCTCGTGAGAGGCTGAGGGTACTACTTCTCTGATCCTAGCCTTTGGCTCATCCCTGTGAATTTCACTGGCCAATGAAATATGGGTGGAAACAGTATGGTGCTAAGTCTGAACCTAGATGTTAGCAAGCGTCACAGCTCTCCCCCTCTTGTGCTTCTGTGATTGTCGTGATAAGAATATGCCTGCTTGGACTGAGGCAGAGATGTTCTAGCATTGTAGCCTGAGGTAGAGCTGCCCTAGCTGCCCTGAAAACGTTCAGTGAGAAAGAAATGTTTACTGTTGTATGCCACTGAGATTTTGAAATAATTATAAAACAATAGCTGACTGATACAAATATGAAACAAGGAAGAAGCATCTAGGAAGAACTCAGAATGTTCTAAGAGAGACGGAAGAAGCCTCAGTTCCTTGAAATATACATTCAAAGCCTATATTCATAACTATTACACGATTTTGTCTTCAAAATTGTCTACTGCACAGATGTGCCACAATTTATTTTATTTATTCTTTCTCCAGGGATGTGCAGGTCATTTCTGATGCTTTACTGTTATGACCAGAATGGCAATAAATAGTCTTGTACCTATCTTTAAACTTTTAACTTACGATTTCCATAAGACACAGTCCTAGAATCAGCATTGCTCAGTCAAAGGAAATGTACATTTTTTCTTAGATGGATGCTGTCAGATGTCTGTTGTCATCATCATCATTGCATATATGGTAGAGTGTTTATAATGTACCAGGCAAATATGCTTGCTATGTATTTTTCTAATTTAATCCTCACTATAAACTATGGGTAGACACCACTGTGATCTCCATTTTACAAATGAAGAAACTAGTCAAAGAGAAAGTAGGTAACTTGTCCTAAGTTATAAAAAGTAGAAGCAGGATTCAAAACCAGATAGTTTGATTTCCTTTAACACTTGCACAAAGAGAATATGACAGTACCCACCCCATCGCTTACAGTTTCTGCTTTCTAGTAACATAGCCAGCTAGCTTGTTTGAAAAATAAATCAAAATGAATCAAAATGTTTCACTGACCAGAAAAACATGGGGGAATGAATGAGTATGGTTGTGAAAGAGGAATGGAAGAGATCCATCATTTGGAAAGTGAAATTCTTCTTTTCCAATAAGAACCTGTAGTTTCCAAATGTTGAGGAAATAGCCACTGAGGTAGGTTTGAAATCCATGTAAAGAGAATTAGGAGATAAGAGGACAAACATTGTAACTTAGAGTAGTCTCCGATATTTAATGGCCGGTGAAAATCATGGTGCTCTTAGGTACCATTAAGTATAGAATTTACTTCTATATGTGACGTTTATATTTTCATATATTGATGAGATGTTCTATCATATTTGTAAGATTCATAGATTTAAAATTACTTCACAAATACACTTTTCTCAAAGGTAGATGCAAAATCTTATTTGTGTTTTTTTAACTAAAATTGTTCTCTTTTTACAATAGAAAATAATTTGTGAACAATTATTTGATATATTTTTAAAAGGTAAGAGCATTTAAATATCATAAAGAATTAACCAAAAATGTATTTTATTTTTGCACTTGCTAGAAGTAAAAAAAAGTTAGTAATCCTTTATTCCCTACTCATCCTTTCTTTCCCAATCATATATTTTTAAAACTATTGTAAAGTACCATCTAAATTCTAGGTAAATAATTGTATATAATTGTGTACAGCACAATTTTGCTTAATGTGTTCTGTATGCTATAGATCATCCCTTGACCACCTGAAATATACTACCTTTATGTTCTTACTAACGCTAGAAGTATTTTTTAGGAGATTCAGATAAACTTTACCTGGTTTTTCTTCAACCACCATTCATTCTAAAAAGTTCCCCATTGGTCGATTTCAAGTTTCCATTAGAAATTCAATTTATGTTTGGTTTTTATTCTTACTACTTGATTGAGCAAATCTTTCTTTCGTTTCCGCACATCCTCAAAGTGATCCATCAACTTTTAAAAATGTAATCTTCGTGTATGACTTTAGAGTTTTCTCAACCTAGTTTTTACAGTTAATTTCTGGTCACATTATAATATGTCTTCTACAAATTAATTCAATTTGGGATGCCCTTCCTGTCCATTTCTTTTTCTCGTAACTCAACGTTTCTTGTCATCAGGAAGATATTCATCAAGCCCTGTGTCTAATTTTCCTTTGTGCCCTTTAGATTTCCTCCTAAACTTTTTAGATCCAATCATTATAAAGTTCAGTCTATCTGCTTTTGCATGCATTTTCCATCATTCCTAAGATAGCAAATAACTGCATTTTGATTTTGTTCCTGCACCACAGCAGCAAAGGGCTCTGGCAAGATGAAAAAGGCCAGGGCACCAGGCAGGGGGAGGGACGGAGAAGAGAAGGGTTAAAACACTTATGTAGCTTGTGTTCCTAATACAATAGATAATAGCTATTATCTCTCACACGAACCCTTCCCCTAACTTTTTCCTGTCCCCCAAGCCAGCATCTGCTCCCTTGACCAACTTGGTGTGTGAGGTAAACACCTTCAGAGTCATGGTGACATGAGCAAGAGAGAGTGAAGAAGGAGCAGAGGAGTCAGAAAGGCAGAGGAAGTCAGAGGTTGACCACTTCCTACTTTTTTTGCCTTTGTTCCACCCCAGGGGGAGAAAAAAGTCGTTCTTTTCAGAACTTTTAAAAATTATGCAATATCTTACTTATACAAAGGAGAGAAGGTGTAATACGTATGTGTATGTGGTTATGATGCACAATGAGCAAATGAATACTTATGAACCCATCGCTCAAATTAAGAAGTAAAATAGTATTAATAATGTGCCAGATCTCCAGCCAAGATGGAGTAGCAGAGATTGGATTTATTTTATCACCTGAAATGACAACAGAAATGAAAAATATATTTTAAATAATGGTTTTCAAAACTGGATATCAGGCAACAAAGCAGTCATCCTGATGGATGGGGAAGAAAAGATAGGAGCCTCTGATTGCCCCCAGCTGACTGCCCTGAGAGGGACTCCAGGCTGTGGGGCAGGGAGGGGGACTCAGGCAGAGGGCCGTGGAGTCCCTGAGTTGGCTCTGAAGTCACAACCATATTCTTTCCCATCCTGCTACTCACGCCTCTTAAATCCAAGTCTTCGTTCTTTGGGCATTAGACACAGTGCTGTCCCTTCCATGGCCCAGCCTTCAGTCCTGTCTCTACAGTTTCAAAAACTAGGGTCTATGAGGCTACATGAAACGGATGAGAATAGAAGTCTAGGAGTTCAAGGATTTCCTGAGATCATATCATTATCCTCCCAGCTTCGGTTAGAAATATTTTTATCCTAGCTCAAAAGGCAGACATTTGGTTCAGTTCAGAAAACTCAGATAGGGAAGGGCTATTTCCTACAAGAGATCTGTGGGGCACTCATTTTCCAAGCTAAGTGAGTTTAAAGGCAGTTTCTCTTTCATGCGCATTAAAAGAAAAAAACTTGTTTCCTCTACTCATAGCACTTTTGACACCAAATAATTGGGGATGGGTGAGGATGGGGTGATCCTCCTCACATTAAGCAATTCTGATACTAACTACTAATTCTGATAGAACAGAGCTCACAGGTTAAGGGCTCATTCCCACAAGACTGCCCCCCCTTTCAGAAGCCAGCCTCAAGTCCAAGTTGTCACCTTTGGGGCTGACCAGCTATCAATCAGGAGTTCCCCCACCTCCTCCTCATGTTCATAAAAATTATTGATACCATGTTGGAAAGAATGAAAAAAAATGGATACTTTTATACACAGCAGCAAAGGGCTCAATAGGAGTAAATTAGCAAAGTCTTTTTTTTTTAATGTTGTTTAGCAGCCTGTAAGCAAATTTGAAATTTGCCCATTCAGTTCATGTATTACATTGAATCAAATGAAATTGCCAGTATTTAACAAATTTTAAACCTAAAAAATAAACTCAAAGATAGATCAAAAGAAATCTACATACTGAAACAGTAAAAAAATAAAAAGTGAGTAAAATGTTTTTAAAATTTCAAGAGCATATGAGTCAGAAGGGAACTGAGCTAGACCAAAATGTATTTTTCTTTTTGGTGGCTCTGTTGCTGGAGGCTTTCGTTATCTGCTAGTTGGGTAAGGCAAGGATTTCCCTCATGCATAGGTCATGAGGGCTGTTTGGCATAATTTCAACTGCTCTGTCAATTTCTCTCTCTCTCTCTCTGAAAAGAACACTCATCCTTTTCTGATTCCAAATCCATACACTTCACTGTCATCTGAGGGAGTAATTCATTGTGTCTGAAGTTTTGGGAGACTATTTTTCACTTAAAAATTGAGAATATGGTCCCAAGCTATAATTTCTGGATATCATTTTGAAGCAGGACATGAGATGACTATTCAAATAGGAAACAATTGTAATGACCACTCTCAGATTCAATCTTAGATAATGCATGGACTTGTTGTATGGGCTTTGTGTGGCCAGGAGTACAAGAAATTCATTTCTTGGGTTCTCAGTCTAAGATATCCTCTCAGTTGACAAGAATCCCATGATTATCCCACTAGAGGGTCACAGCCATCAAAAGCATCTCTAGGATAAAAACTGGTGGAGAATTTCTCTATTACTCCCTTGAAAGCCTTGAAATCTGTCACACCTTTTAAGGTTTAAGGTGGTTCCAGGCTAGGAGTACCCCCAAGTGCCTAACAGGAAAGCCCTTATGTAGGTCTCAAATTATTTGAAAGTTATTTTTTCAAATACAGTTTGTAGAACATACTCAAAGATAATGAACAGGCACAAAACAACTAGGCCTCATGCATGAGAACCAGCAGACACATTAGGCAACAAAAACCTACCTTTGAAATAGTAGAGATATTGGAGTTATGAAAAGCTATAAAACAATGATATCTATATTGTTCATGAATCAAAGGAAAACTTGGAAGAATTTTGCCCAATAGGGGGTTTTCTTAGCTTCAAGATCTTAAGATCATAAGGTTCTCATAGGCCACATATGGCACTAGTCTACTCAGAAATTATTCTTCCCTGTGGGTCGTCCTTACTGCACAGCAATCTGCACTGTCATTAGGAGATATTCTCCCTCCCCGATCTCAGCCGCTCGCTCTCTACCCCAGGACAGCTGAAATGTGAGGTGTGAGAGAGTAAGAGACATTGGAGCCACCATGGCTTCGAAACTCCATGTCCCGCAGGAGCCAATATTTCTTGAAAAAACTTTATAGCATAGTTTCCAATGTAGCATTGCTTAGCAATATAGTTGATATTTCACCCTTATAATGTTCCAAGAAAATAGCTAGAAAGCTAAAGATCAAATTATCCTGTTAACCTGGTCAGCCGCCATGGCCTCCGTGTGTCCCATGGGCCCATCTGTGTTCCAGAAGGGTCCTGAGTACCTGGCCATGTGTGTCAACATTTTTTTTAAATCATATTTTTTAAAAGGGAGAATGAGCTGCAGAATCTAGAAACTGTTTATACGATTTTTTTTATACCTCTTGACACATTAGGAAGCTCTCATGAAAGATTCTGCTTTAAGAGTAACGAGTGTTGATGTGTTAGAGACAATGGATGATTAATTTTCTTTCAAAAATATTTTAATCTATGAATAGCTTAAAATTTAAGGGTTTTTAAAAACCTACTTTCAATCCAGTGATGTTTCTTTTTTAAAAATAAATATTCATATTCAGAGGTTTTCTTATTCTGACATTATGTCTTTCTACAGTTTGTTTATAAATTGATGGTAATTTTTTTTTTAAGTCTTCACCTAGCAATACAGTGTTGAAATCATGAGGGTCATTTTACTACTTTAACTTGTTTGGGAATGTCTGTTGAATACAAATCGTACTGTGATACATAATTTCTTCTTTTTAAAATATTTTTTTTCTAAACGGAAATGAGGCTTTAGAAAGAACAATCTAGGAGAGTTGATTTATAAAAAGGAACATGATAGATTACTTATATAATGAGTCACACTGAAAGAGCTCAACAGATAACAAGGAAAACTGACTCAGAATGACCAACTTCAAGACATTATCATAGTAAAACTATTAGGATATAAGATAAAGAACATAGACAACATAGACAAAACTGCAAAATAAGTTATAAAATCAAGAGAATTGGATGAGTAGCGGCAATATACAAAGCAAGGCAACAGTGGAGCTGCATTTTCAAGAAACTTAGGTTTAAAAAAAGTACAAATCAAAGATATTGTATCTAGCCAACCTCCTTTTCAAGGTTCAAGGCATAGGGAAATGGCTCTGCCATGGCACACTGGTGACCTTATATTTTTCCACGTAGGTCACATAGGGCTCAACTGTAGTGCAACCCAAGTCTTGGCTGAATGCCCTCCTGGAACATGGAGGAGCTGTCATGAGGCTATTTACCACTGATCTCGCTTGAGAGGTTCCCCGTCTTGGGGCAGGCTACCTCCCTGGTTCTGGTGAGACATGAAAATTTCCACCTTGTCCCCACCCTCTATGGTGCAACTACAAGATATAAAACTCTTTAGCTGCAACACGAAATTGGCTCCTTTACATCAAAGCAAGCCACCACTTGTGTGTCCCCTTGTCCTCCAGTGTGATGTCACTCTGTGGGATTATGGATATGGAGAATTGACAACATGCTACACGTGCTTATGTCGTGTGTCTAAGTAATAAACTACCTCAGTTCATTTGTGATTATTGTCTCCTTACCAGTCAATTCTACCAAAGTGTGACAAGCACTCCTAGCAGCTGCTACTATGCTATTGCCTAGGGACTGCTAGACTGCTTGACAAATTTTGAGCCAGTGAGGTCACAATGCCTTCTTGGAGACACAGGAGGGACTATGTGGGCCAGGTTAGGGGATATGAGAAGGCTTCCCAGGTGGTAAGTGTGAGGGGGAAGTAAGGGTCCTTCAGCTATTCCACATGTTAATGGACATTCGGAAGCTGAGTAGGGACAAGGAAAGATTGAAAGCGGCTACCTACAAGGTTTGGCTCAGTCGGCAAGAACGCAGTGGGGGAAGCTTGGCATCTCTGTGGCTTTTTCCTGATATGCACTGTGGGTGAGAGGCCTCTGTGAACAATGGCTACTAGACCTAGTTATGAATTTGTGCCCAGTTAACCACCAGGAGTCCTTCTTGGCAAACATGTTCCTTTTCAAGATCCACACAAACAACAGCTACATATGCACAAAATTTAGGACCAGTGAGAACACTGCAAGCAAAAAAGCCAGGCTTACATTTTTATTGTGACTAATTCTATCTGGAAGGAAAGCATGAACAATCAAAATAGAAGAGAAGAGAGAGTCTTGAATTCAAGTTTGCTGTAATACTAGGCAGTTCTTCCAGTTTGTCTTTTTGGACTTAAAGTCTATGGGGACATTGTCTATGATAAGATTGGTTCATGGTAAATAAAGTTTAAAATTATATCTAAAAGATTGATAATTTTTGTGTTGGTTTTAAATGGGGGCGGGGAAAGGGATGAAATCATAAAGTTTGGCCATGTAATAGGTGTGGAGTGTGTATGGGAGTTTTTAATTCAACCTGCTTTTCATCTCGCAGTTCCACTCTCCGGAATGTACCCTCAATAAATCGTTAATCCCATTTCTTCACCAGTCTTGGGGGAAGAAAAAAAAAAAAAGCTATAGTTTAACACTTAGAAAATGCAGAAACCAATCAGGAGACACTACAGAGGTTAAGAAAACATTTCCCTGACCGGGAATCGAACCCGGGCCGCGGCGGTGAGAGCGCCGAATCCTAACCACTAGACCACCAGGGAAGTTAAGAAGCCCTCCCCTTTTTCGACCTTTCTGGCTAAAGCTACCATTGCACTGACCTGAAAAATTGTTTTTTTCCACAGTGCCACGCGCCCCTCTTTAAGGGGTTGTTCCCGAAAGCCCTTCCTCCCTGCTTGCTTCAGAAGAGGAGCCCCACTCGAAAGGCCAAACGCTCTCCCATACGGCGGACGCACCCTGGGGCCCCCAGGTCCACAGGTTCCGGAGCGAGCCTCCCGGTGGGCGGGTGGAGGCGGGAGGGGAGGCACTGGGGTGAGACCCCGGACCCCCCAACCTCAGAAAGAACTCCGAGGGGTGCGGGCCCTGTCCTGGACTCAGCTCTCCCCTCCACACCTCCAAGCGCAGCCCGCCGCACCCCCACTTCTCCTACCTTAGTCGATGGAAATAGAGCAAAGGGAAAGGAAAGAAATCACGAAATTTCCTCGTCTAAAAGCGCCGGGAGGATGAAGTTCGGCGTCCTCTGGGGAAGGTGAGTCGAGAGTCTCCAGCTGGAATCAAAGCAGACAATCTTGGCCTGACTCCCCGCGAGCAAGCGACCCTTCTCCCTCCCCGCTAGGCTACACTTGAAACTGTAGCACTGCGACGTCGCTCTCTTTTTATGGATTCCAAGGATTCAATTGGTAAGTTTGTTTTTAATGCACCTGGAGTAAGAGTACTTTAAAATCTATAGCAAAGAAAACGGTTTCTGACGGGATCTGAATGAGGACTTTCAGGTGTGGGGGAAATAACGAAAACCACTACACTAAGGAAAAGCACCTACTGTGAAGAATGACACACGCCCAGGAAGGGCACTTCAGCCAGGTAGGTTTGTCCCTTGGGTTGGGCTCATTTTATTTTAAGTAAACTGTTGATGGAACTTAAGATGAATTTTTTAATTTTAATAGTTTTTCATTGAAATACACATCCCAAAGGTATATAACAAGTAGATTTATATCTACTTACTTATGTTTTGTTAACTGTTTTAAGATAAGCTACAGACATCATGATCATTGAACCTAAATATTTCAGCATGTAAATGACTTCTCTTTGGGTATAATTTACTGACTTCAGTATTCCTTAATTCACTTTTTCAATCCACTAGACTGAAGTTAGTCAACTTTTTCTGTAAAGCACCAGATAGTAAATATTTTGGGCTTTGTGGACAATATTATCTCTGTTGCAACTTCCCAACTCTGCCATTGTCACACAAAAGCAGCCATAGATAATACATAAATAAGTAAAAGGATGTTTTCCAATAAAACTTTATTTACAAAAACAGGCTGTGGGCTGAATTTGGTCAGCAGACCATAGTTCACTGACAACCTAAACAAAAATCACACTCTTTTTCATGCGTTAATGATCACAACTCATGCCTGTGGGGATTCCTTCAAATTGACTCTCTGTGTGTATGTGTGTGTGTGTGTGTGTGTGTGTGTGTGTGTGTGTGTGTGTTTAATTCCAATAGTTTGCTAATAAATCATTGTTTTTTGGTCCAAGCTTTCCCACGTTCACCATGCAACATTCACAGATGTGTGCCATAAGGCCTAAGCAGTCGCTGAAATAACAAAGGAACGAGTGCTAGCTAGCTAATAAGCCGACAAAGGAAAGACAATGGAGTCATATAGAAACCATGTAAACGCCGCGATGGAGCAATTGCTCGTCCGGGACTCTACCCTATAGAAATCCTTGTACGAATGGCCAAAGATTTGTATGCAAGAATGATAGCTACAGCATTATTTGTAACCCTATAATCACAGAACCAACTTAATTTGAAAAGCATATGGAAAAAGTTCAGTAAATCCTAGTACAAACAGACGAGGATTTCTGGATTTCCCGCCCAAGCTCTCTTGCAAGGGCGTGAAGATCTTAGGATCGATCTAGGGTCCTCCTGTTGTGCACAAGACACACTATCCGGAACGTAGTAGTGGAAGAGGCCTCTCTCCGGGGGAGGTGAGAGAGGATGTACAGAGAAGGACCCACTTTCTAAAAGTTCGGCACGCGTCCCTGGGTGGGCTCGAACCACCAACCTTTCGGTTAACAGCCGAACGCGCTAACCGATTGCGCCACAGAGACCCGCCGGAGCGCCGGACTCCGGCTAGCACAGAGCAAGCGCTCCATCACCGCTAGGTGGAGCCACGCGTCGGCGTTTGAAACCCGTGTGTGGGGCGATTCCGAAGGCAGAGGGGCAGCTGAACGGCCTCGCCCCGCCTTGCTCCACTTCTCACTCGGATGCCAGCGCCCCAGAGATGCCCCGGGCCTCAACCCCAGGGGCCTGAGCCGACTGGGGCCCAAGGGAGGCCGAACTACCCGTTTGCTCCAGCTGCACCTGACCGTCTGCGCCGCTGGTGCTCCGCTCGCCCCACTCGGCTGCAGTTGTTGGGGTGGGAGCCGGAAAGAGGGTGGGGGTCAAGGAGAACAATCGCGAAGAGGCGGGAAAGTGCGGGGGACGCGTGGACAAGGACAGCGGGACTTCCCAGGAGGCCCGTGCAGAGGCTCGGGCAGGATTTGGGGAGATGTGAACTGCTGGGGCGCAATTTTATTTTTTTATCATCATGTATCAGTGTTGAGAGGAGGGGAGCGGAAAACCGAGAGCAGGCACGAAAGAGAAAAGAAAACGGATACCTGTCATCCAAGAACAAGGCAGTAAAGTGATTGGAATGATTATACGTCAAAATTCATAGAGTAAGGACAGTACAGTCCCTGTCGCTGAGACCGTGAAATTAAAGTTTGCTTATTTGATCAGGAAAACCAGTATAGGAAATTTAGGAAGTTCAAAATTAAGATTTTGAAAAGAAAATAAATCCGTCTTGTACAAACAGGTACGCTATGCTATCAATATTTTCTCCATTATAAAAAATCTGGGGGGCAATAAAAAGTAGCTTTTAGAGTGAGATTATTAAGCCAATTTGATGCATACAAGTAGTCATCGTTAGAAATATGACACGACATAAAATTTTCTATGCCATTAGATGTCAATTATTAAAATTCCTTAAAGTGCTTTAACGTATTTAAAATTCACTTTTTCATCAACTTTGTTTTTTTTCCCCCCCTTATACCTTATATCTGGCTCTGAAACCACTAATTTAGCTACACCTAGACTTTAAAACCCAGTGTTGGCCTCCATTGGGATCCTAGAAACAGAAGCTCCTTAACGACTTTGGGGAGAGATAACAATTGAAAACGCACCACAAATCAGGATGGGATAACGGTGTCCGCTTGGGAGTCAGTCTGGAAGCCAGGAAAAGACATCCCACTCGCCTCTCCCAGGCTGGGAGATGCCTGGAGCACGGGGACTGCGGCATCCAAGAGAAAAAAAAATTAAAAGTAGTTCCCTGACCGGGAATCGAACCCGGGCCGCGGCGGTGAGAGCGCCGAATCCTAACCACTAGACCACCAGGGAGCCGTGAGCAAAGTGTGACATGATATCCTGATGTGTAAATGATGAAAGATTTCTGAGAGCGAAAGTGGATGTGATTTCCATTGGCCAGGGCTGGATGCACCTGTCAAAGAGCTCCCAGCCCTTGAGGCCCGCCGCTCACCGCCCTCACCTCTCTCGGCCTGGGCGAGGCTTCAGCACTGTGGGCCGCAGAACCCAGGACATGATCTTTCTGAACTTCGGTTTCTTTGTAAGTTGCGGACTCGGCTCTCCGCGGGGTGGAGGAACGGGGTCCGTCTGCTTCCTGATCCGTGCACTAGCTCAGGGGTCTCTCCTGATGACGGCACGTGGACGGACTCCTTTTCGTGCCCCGACCAGCTCAATTAGAGGATCATGAAACTTTGTCTACGTGTCTTTGGCTCGAGCCCCAGGTGCAGATTTCGGTTGGTTTTGCTCTATCCAGTCACGTCAATTAACCCAAGCTAGCTGGGGCGGGGGGTGGGGAGGACTGCCAGGTGCGCCCTTCGCGGGGAAGAACCTGGGTGTCAGAGGCATCATGCCTGTCTGTCAGCTTGTAGAGAAGAGCCAGGCGCTACTACATGAGACGGTTCGGGGAGCTCTGGGTCGAAGGGTAACCTGAAACGTGCCTTGTTGGACTAAGCGGTTGTGGCCCGCGCTACATCGCGACTCAAAGGAAACAAAGGAGCCTGTTTCGTCGTGGTGAGTAGGTTGTCAGGTAAGGATTGAACTCCAACCTTGTTTCTTGTGACCGAAAAATGCAGCTGTGCACGCTCCCAAAACCCACCAACCCCTTACCCGCCTTTTCTTTTGTTAAATGTAAGAAAAGGGACCTGTTCCCGCCCGGTTTCGAACCGGGGACCTTTCGCGTGTTAGGCGAACGTGATAACCACTACACTACGGGAACCTAGCCGGCGGGGTGGGCGCAACCACGTCGGTGTGAACATCGTAGAACCTGCCACGACTCTGGCTCACTTTTTAAAGTGAAAGGGGTCCCAGGACGCACCCGACCTCTCAGACTAGGAGGCTGCGGCTCCCTAGAGGCCCTGGCTTGGAGTCTCGCGCCTGCCCCGGAAGCGAGGACCCTGGGCCCCCCACCCCAACCGCGTTTGGCTTCGGGATCCCGCAACAAACGCGATTCTCGGTTCCCGAACTCAGAGCCTGGGTGCCCGAGCGCCCCTATGACACCCCCGCTCCAGGCAGCTGCGGACCCCCGCTGCTGGGGCCCTTTGCGCGGCACCGGCGGTCAGTGCCCTCGGCTCTTGTCCCATGGCGGGTGCCTGCGCGCTCTTTTCGCCTCTGCTCTTCCCTGGTGTCCTCTGGATAAAAGGGGTCCCTCTGGTTCCTGCCGCCGTCGCTTATTCTACTCTCTTCAATTGAAGTTCAATACTGGATCATATTTTCACATTTTGGCAGGTACCTTTGCAAAGGCTGAAGTCTTAAGGCATTTACTGTCTGCAGCCAACGAATATTCAACAACACAGGCTCAAACCATGTTTTCTGAACTGAATTACTGAATTCGTTTGAAGATCAGGCCACCAGGCCGAATATAAACCACAAGGGCTTCAGGACCACCACCTAGAGGAGGACCCAGGGGCAACTCACGCAGATTTCATGATAGCTTGAAATTCTTTCTTAAGGGCAGTTTTATTTCACTTCTTTTCATTTGCCTTTATAATTTTCTCATTTGACATGTCATGGATTCGGAAGTTTAGTAAGAAGGACTGTTTTCAGAGAAAGGTATTGTCTGAAAGTTTTCATGTTTGCTTCACATCAAAAAACCAAGAAATAGAAAGTTTTCTTTCACTGAAAGACCTTAATGTGTATTTCTCTCTGACTTCTTTGGATGTGAAGTGAAAATGAAGTGTGGAGGGTAAGCGTGCCATATTCTCCAGCAGTTACTTTTCTTATTCCTGTGGTTACACAGATCCTTCACACTCAAATTTCAAGTGCTCCCACCCCAAGGAAGGCATAGAGAGCATGTTCACTGGGCCCCAGGCCACAATGCTCTGCCTTGCTCTGCTTCGGCCCAAAATGGAGACCTGGACATGAATGGACTATGTCACCCTCACTGGTGACTGGAGGGCTCAGTTCCAGATGAGGTGAGCTTCATGGTAGCTCTAGATCAAGAAATGTCATGACATTTATTTCCTTTTTCTTCCTTACTTGATCCATCCGCACCACCTCCCAGAGATGATCGATCGACTTTCAGCCCTGTTAAGACACGCTGGGGTCACTCCTGGACAGAACAAAGTGAGCTGTTGCCCTTTCCTCTACAGGAGTGAGAAGGGCTTCGGGCACTGGGGAACCAAACTCACAAAGTCACTTCCTGGGCCCCTGAGTTCCTGCACCTTGCGGAATCATGGCAAGCCCCCTCCCCCACTTCTCAAAGGTGACACCCGAAGCTTTTCTGCAGACTGATCTGGAATCTGTGGGGTTTCTGACTCTGCTAGAGAAGCCGGATAGACAGGCCTCAGGCATGTCCCTTGGGGTCAGGCCAGGAAGAGGCAAAAGTTGAGGGCAGAGCCAAGGAAATGGCGCAAAGACCCACCAACCACACCATCCCAAGATTACCTGTCTAGAACCTCAGGTCTTGAGAGAGCCAAGGACCACGTGTTAAACTGATCTCCCTGCTTTTATCAGGAGAGCCATTTGCTCTCAGACATTAGGAAAAGGAAGGATTGTATCGACCCATGTCCACACTCCACTGACAAGAAAACACAAATTTCTGACTAAGTAGTTGTGGGGTTGGAGTAAAACATTGGTGTCAAAAATAACTCTTTAAGTTTTTTTTTTTTTTTCTGAGCATTGGAAGGATGGGAACAATGGATTCCAACTAAAATAGAAACAGTATAGGTACAAAAGATTTTAGGGGGAACATCCAGAGTACTGTTGATGGGCTAGTAGGTTTGTTTGAAGATTTCCATCCACCTTGTCTCCTGCATGCGTCTGAGTTCCGTTGCTGTTGTAGAAGATGATTCTTGGGTCTCGGTGTTCGGTCCCTTCTCACCCTGGGCACCTCCTCCATGCACACCTGCCTCCTCAACGCGCCAGTTCCCTCGGTGACTTGTGCATCTAGCTGCCTTCACCTCACGCCACTTACAGGGCAGAGGGCTTGGTGCGCCATGTGCATTTTCACCTTTTAGAGAAAACTTGGAGGGTACGACCTTTTTTTAGACCATCCCTGGAGGGGCAGGCAGCACCGGGAGGGGCAGGCAGATCAAGACAGTCCAGAGCACGGTGGGAATGGAGCTATCCTCAGAGAACACCGGAGAACCGAGCCCTCATTTCCCTGGTGGTCTAGTGACCAGGACTCTGCATTTTGACCTCCACTGCCCCATTTGATGTCCAGTCAGGGAATGCCCTTTCTTGTAAAATCTTTCCACACGCAAGAACCTTCCTTTTCCTGGACAGGTGCTGTGGCATATCACAATCACCAGATGCAGAAGAGTCTCCACAACCTGTGAAGGCCTAAAACTCAGATGAAGGAAATGACAGCGGTCCTCTGGCGGCCTCTCGAAGTTGGTGCTGGCCACCCAGCTCCTCAGGCTTGTGACAGGAGACTCTCTGACATACAGTCTCTTTGTTCCTCCAAGCACCCCCAAGGACTTGTATCCAAAAATATAAAGAACTCTCAAGACTCAATATGCAAACAACTGAGTTTTAAAACAAACAAAAGGTTTGAATGCTCACTTCACCAAAGATATATGGAGGGTCAGTAGACACATGAAAAGATCTTCAAAAGCATTAGTCATTAGGGAAATGTGTATTAAAACCACAATGCTATACCACCATACACCTATTAGAATTGCTAAAAAGACAAAAAGTTGAAGAACGACAACCTGAAAATGTCAAGAACTGGTTTGGGGGAACAATTGGAAATCTCACACATTGCTAGTGGAATGTGAAATAGGTATTGCCACATGGAAAACAATTTGGCAGTTTCTTATAAGTTAAACATATATTAAGCATGTGACCCAGCAATCCCACTCCTAGATATTTACCGAGTGAAGAGTTTATATTTTCACATAAAACCATATAAAAATATTTATGCCTATTAATCATAACTGCCCCAAACTGGAAACAATCCAAATGTCATTCAGTGAATGAATAAACAAAAAAAGGTACATCCTGTAAAAGAATAGTACTCTGTAATGAAAAAGAGACAAACTGCTGATACACTCTGGAAGTGGCAAAACTATAGCGACAGAAATCGGATCCAGGTGGTAGGCAGGGACTGAGGTTGGGGGAAAATGGTTGACTACAAAGTCGCACGAGGGAACAGTGATGAAACTTCTATATTTTGATTGTGGTGGTGCTTACACCACTGTATGCATTTTTCAAAACTCACAGAACTGACACTATAATGGGGTTATTTTATTGCACATCAATTATCCTTAAAAAATAAAACTGATTGAATGGTTGCTGCCTCCTGCTTCAAAAGATATGATGAAGGAAGCAGTTGTAATAATGTGACCCTCCAGCTCTGTATATTTCTCTACTGTGCTCACCCCCAGCCAGTGCTGACATTGTCATGGTCCCCAGAACGTGAGATGGAAAAACAGGTGTAGTGTAAGCACCTGACAGTTAGCTTTTTCTTAATTAAAAATTTAAATATTGTGAAATATAGGATACAAAAAGAGCATAATACTTATACGTATGGTTAACAAATATTTGTAAGGTGAAGAACACTCATGTAACCACCACATAGGTCAAGTAATAGAGCTGATACACAGGGAGTCCCTATGTGTCTTCCTAATTACCCTCTTCTCAATCCCAAACTCCTTTTCTTCCTCCAGAGATGATCACTATGCTGACTTTTACTTTTCTTTATAATCTTACCGCTTGGATATACACCCCAGAACAATACAGTTGGATTTAGGCTTTTTAAAATTTATAATCCAATGCCTGACATTAAGCTTTTGACAAAGATGGCTATCTCGAATAGATAGAGAGGAAGGCTGCCTCACCCCTGCTGTTTCCTTTGTTTTAGAGATCTCTGGTTAACATAGATAACTGATGTTTGACTACTTTTTTTCCCTTCCGCATTTTAATTCTCTCTTATGTTTTAAATTCACCAACAAAGAGTGCACCCATGAAATCCTAGTACCCTACCCTTGACCCCAATAAAAGTAGAACTCCAGGCACTGGTTCTTTCTCAACCCAGGACTTTGCTGTGTGGCTCCGGCAGGAACTGTGAGTAATAAATCTCGTTGGTTTTTTTGTTTGTTTGTTTGTTTAGTTTTTTAAGTTCCCTGATTGTTCTTGCTGAAGTGCATCTTGCAATTATAGTAAGAACGACAAGAGCAGGTCCAGCCACAGCATTGGCTCCAAAAGGAAAAATTTCCACTGGGGTTCATCTCAGGCCCAGGTGAGCGCCTCCCGGTATTTCTAGACAATAGCATCAGGCTAAGACCTGCACAAAATATCTGGCTAAAAAGTCACTCTTAGGGTCGTGGAGGCATGGAGTCTTATGTAAGGTGAGAACAACTTTAAAAATCGGTTTTTCTAGAGTTTTGGCTTCACCTTGTTCCAAATAATTAATGGCCATCTACGAAGGTCGCTGCGGTCACACCAAGAGTCACCATTAGCCTATCCAGGTCTGGCAGCAGAGTCAAAGAGGGATACTTCAAGTCTCAGCCTCGTCAATGCCAGGTCGGAATAGATGCCTATGAAATGACCAGGGTCCCACCTTTCCCAGTCACAGCTCCGTCACTTTCAGCTCTGTGCCATTTAAAACGGTTTCTTGCGCTCTCCCTCCATTTCCTGCCATGGATTTTACTGGGCCTGTTAGATGCTCATGGCCGCAGGCTTCTGTCAGAGGCTGTAAGAGCAGCCTGGGAGCGTCGGAGCCGCGGTGTCCTGGCCGGAGGGATCGTAGGTGCTTCCCCAAGGCGTATTTCAACTCAAACAAATGGTGGCCAGAGTCGTCGCGGCAGGTTCTAACGTTTTCATGGACATACAGTTAGGCAATGACTTTCACCGCGTTTCCGTAGTGTAGTGGTTATCACGTTCGCCTCACACGCGAAAGGTCCCCGGTTCGAAACCGGGCGGAAACACGTCTCTCTTTTTCTGAGTCTTAACAGTCACAGCTCAAACTAAAAAGAGAAGAGTGCTTTGGGATACTGTAGGGTAGTGCGCCAAGGATGCGTTTTCCATTTCCAAGAAACATAGCTCGAGTTTAATTACCACCCCAAAGCCTACTCACAACTACCAATCGGGTCTCCACTGTCTCCTCAGAGTCACACTGGAGACCAAGCAGGTCACCTTTACACCCAGAACTCCCGCTGACCCTCTCGTCTACCGCCTGCATCTTCTCTACAGGCTGAAATCACACAGGGAATCGTGCTCGCTCCCACTAGTCAGATCCACAATTCTCGGGCCATCGGGACCAACACTCAGGAAGGTCTGGTCTCAGTACGGGGGATGATCAGCCCTAGGCTGACCTGCCAAAAAAGAAGCGCAAGAGCAAGAGCTCCACAGGGATCAGACTGCCGCCAGGTGGCTTAACTGGACCCCAGACCCAGGTTCGAGACGATGTGTCCCGACACCAAAACGGTCAGCACCCAAGAAGGTAAACTTTGGCAAAGTCTGCCATCCAATCACAGAATGCCAGCCAGGCAAAGAGGCAGGAGTGCAGGACTCTTAATGAGGACAATAATCAACTAATGAATCAATCAATCAATCAATCAAAAACGACGCCGAACTGGCGCGATGTTAAAATTAGCACAGAGGACTTTAAAGCAGTTATGACCGTGTTCCACGTGTCCAAAGGCTTAAGCGGAAACGTGGAACGTACTCGAAGGGCCAGAAGCAAACTTTAGAGATGGAAACGACAACACGTGGACCAGATAGAACTAACGGCAGATTAGAAATTGCAGGAGAAAAGATCAGGGGCCATAGAGCCATGAACATAGATAGCATCAGTGAAGGACACTAACACACGAGTAACTGGAATCTCTGCAAAGACTGAGAGAAAAAGGATAATTTCTGAAGAAACAATGACAGAAATATTTCCAGTCATGACAAAAACTATGAAGCCAGCGAAGATATCAAGGCATGAGACTCAGAGGCCTGAAAAATAATAGCACAGAAAACCTCCATCCGGTTAAGTCTGAGAGGAGATGGGCGGAGGAGAAAGACAGACCTGCAAAATCTTTTCATCCCACTTCCAGCCGCGTCCCTGGGTGGGCTCGAACCACCAACCTTTCGGTTAACAGCCGAACGCGCTAACCGATTGCGCCACAGAGACCCGCCGAAGCCCTACTCTCGGGCTAGCACAGAGCAAGCGCTTTATCACCGCTAGGCGGAGCCACGCGCCGGTTGCCCGACGGCCGTGCGGGCTCCAAAGCCTCAGAACCCCCAAGACAGGGAGTCCACGCAGCCTGCCGCTCGCGATGAAACCCTTGCGTTGGGCGATTCTGAAGGCAGAGAGAAAGCTGAACGTCCTCGCCCCGCCTTGCTCCACTCACGCCCCGGCGACGCCCCGGGCCTCGAACCCCAGGGCCTGAGCCGAGTGGGGCCCAAGGGAGGCCGAGCTACCGGCGGGCTCCCAGGGGTGACTCTTCCCGTTTGCTCCGGCTGCACCTGACCGTCTGCGCCGCTCTGCTCGCTCCACTCGGCTGCGGTCGGTGGGGCGGGAGCCGGAGAGAGGTGGGTGCTCAGCAGGGGCCAGGAGTGTTAACACCTTGCAGTCCACGGATGGAGCCCTCCCGCACAGAAATGATTCGATCCCAAAGATCCACCCTGTGGAGGTGGAGAAACCCCGGCGTGGACCCACGTCCACACACGACACACGAGTGAACACACAAATTAGACCCATTGGATGTGGGGAAACCCGGGCGTTGGAGTCTGTATCAACGAAGCTGGGAAAAGTGCGGGTGTGACGGGGTGTCGGGGGCGAGAGCCGGCGTCCAGGTCAGGACGGGGGGGCCTCGCTGGCAAGCGTGTTCCGTCCCCATCTCGGACTCCCTCGGAGTCCTCTGGGAGGCTGGAGAATCCCGGGGTCTCGCCCTGGGCGCCTCCCCTCCCGCCTCCTCCGAGCCACGCGGTCCGCCGCCCCGGCTCCGGCGACCTTCTACCCACGCGCGGCCACCTCGCAAAGGCGCGTCTCCGGGCGGGTTCCGAGGAGCGGCCGGGACGGGACAACTCGTTCCAGGACGTGTGCACCTGGGGGCCTCGGGGCGCTTGATGGGTTGTCTATGGGCTCCTTCGGTGGAGAAGGCAAGGAAGGGACCTTGGTCTTAGAAAAGGATTCCTGCACGACGGGCGCCACCCAACCTCGCCCAAGACCCAAAGCTTACCAGAGCGCTGGGAAATGTCACTAGGCTGGGAAGGAAAGAGAGAAAATATCGCCTTGCGGTTCCCTGGTGGTCTAGTGGCTAGGATTCGGCGCTTTCACCGCCGCGGCCCGGGTTCGATTCCCGGTCAGGGAAACCTTTTGCATCTGTCACTGGCCAGAATCTGTCTTCTACATCCCCCGTAGAGGCGTGTGGCGTGTGCTACCCGCACCGAGCCTTCAGTCCCGCAGGTTTTCTCCATGTCAGCCGCCCGCACAAAGGGCTTCAGACGACTCCTCGGTGTCCCGCTCAGGTTTACACGGCCGTGCGGAGGTCACATCAAGGTGGCTTGCACCCAAGCTCGCGCTCCAGGGCGCCAAGCAGGCTGAGCTCCACCTGGTGGCGGGGTGGGTGCGCGCCCCTGGACGCGGGCCTGGCGGCGGGGCCTCCTCAGCTCCGTCCGCACGCGAGTGCTTACTGGGCCTTCGGAAGAGGTGCCCGAGGGCGACCCCAGCCAGGGGTGACAGGAAGGCGAGCCCGGGTCAAGCCCTCCAGAGCTGTCTCGTCTGTCAACTAAACGAGATGTGAACGGACCCAACAAAGGCAGCAGCAGGTGAAGCAGGCACAAAATGGGAAGCGCTGACTGCTGCCAGAATGTCCAGGCAACGGTACCACAGTCAAATCCCACCACGGCAACAACGGCTGTTGCCTTTACACCGTCTCGACTCTTCCAGGCTCCGGGCACGTTTCCCCTTGTCCCTCGGACGGTCGCTCCGAAGACCTGTTGGGATAAACGTGGTGTTCCCTGGGCCAAGAGGAGGGAGAGCGAGAACCGGAGGAGGGGACGGAGACCCAGCCCACTGAGGCCGCCTGGGGAGTATGCAGATGACACAGCGCAGTGGCTGCGGGTCGCTGGGTCTGCAGCCGCTGATGCATGGCGGTCTGTCGGGGGGTGAGGGGGGTCCGACCCGGGGGCCTCGCGTGTGCATGCGTGGGAGCTTGGGGATTTGGCGGCTTGGCTTACATTCCTTTGACCAGTGAGGTTTGGGAGATCAGGCGAGGGCCAGATGGCGGGGACGGCGGTGACCCTTAGTGAACGGTGGAGGGACAGGAGGCTGCACGATGCTTGCAGGGTAGTTTCTTATACTTACCTGGCAGGGGAGATACCACGATCCCAAAGGTGGTTTTCCCAGGATGAGGTTCTGCCATTGCACTCGGGCCGTGCTGACCCCTGCGATCTCCCCACATGTGGGAGACTCGACTGCATAATTTCTGCTAGTGGGGGACTGCGTTCGCGCTCTCCCTGGTCTGCTGGTACACGATAAGACGACATCTCTGTACTGCTTTCTCCCGCGCTGAACTGTCTTACCTGTTTCTCTGCTTCTTGCGCCATGTCTCCCAGGCTCAGTTCAAAACGTGTCGCAGGTGTCAAGTGTGGTCTCTCCATGGCGCATTTGGCTGTATGCGTGCGTGCCCAAGCCCGCGGGGTTCCGCACCGCAAAGGCCACACCACCAGCCTGTATTGCCTGCAGAGCGTGGCAGACGTCTTCCCCAAGTCCTCGCGCTCCGCAGTCCCTCTGGGGCCAGCTCCGAACTAGGCGCCCTTCCCACGACTGGCCTCGAGGCTCCCCGCCCCCTTGCCAGCGCGCCCATTTCCCGCCTGGGCCAGCCAGCTGCTTCTCGCCCCAAGTCGCCCTCCCCTTCTCCCTCCTCCTCTTCCACCCCAGCTCTGTTCTTGGGGAAAGAAACACCTCTCCACACCCCCACTCCTCAACCTGCGGAGAACACCCAGCCGCCTCTCCCGTGTTTCGTGGAGTCTCACCCTGAAGAGACACCCGGCAAGTGCTCCACCACTAACGAGCTGGACCACTAACGAGCGACGCTTCCTCCGTCGGAGGTCCAAGCTCGGAGAGAGAAGTGATCTAGGAAGATGGGCTCGCTTTTCAGCGTGTCGTCTGAGACCAGAAGGAAAAAGGGCGAGTCTCCCAAGAAGGCAGCCGCGACGCGGGGTTACCCGGATGCTTCATGCGCCTCACCTGGCTGCGGTCGTCTCCTACCTTCTCCCCCCCCCCAACTCCCCATCACCACCACTGCGATGTCTACGGGGCCCTGCAACTGCTCTCCTTCCGTGACCTTCCTCTCCTGACCTTCGCGCCACGGTGAGACGTAGCCCAGCGGTTAATCCGAGGTCCAGCGCGCGAACCAATCACCTGATGGCTCTTTGGGTCTCTTTGGGATCTTTCAGGGGAAAGGCCGAAAGTAGCAACAGCTTCAGGTCCAAATATTCAAAATCGCGGACCCAGCGGAGACACTCGCAGATTGAAAGGTAGGAAGTCGCGAGAGAGGAGGTGGTTGCGGGAGGTAGGCCCATTGCTACTCCTTTTTCGCGAGCACTCCACAGCTCCTTATTGTCTTCTGGTCAAGAATGAATGCCCTGAGGATTTCAGTTCTCATTTTCCTACTCTTGGGTCTGGCTGCCACCTGTGAGACGCATAAAGTCTTGGGAAGAGGTAAGAAAACATTAGCCAGGATGCATTGGCCGGGAATCGAACCCGGGTCTCCCGCGTGGGAGGCGAGAATTCTACCACTGAACCACCAATGCGTCTTCTCCTTGCTGTTCTGGATGTGTCGTCGGAAAAAATCTCTAGGGACACCTAATGGTTGGAATATTATTAACTAAAAATGGTAATGGGCAACCATGAAAATTCATGAAAGCACCTTAAATTCTTATTGCTAAATTAAGAAGTCAGACTACACTGTATGATTCTAACTATTCCACTTTTTGGAAAAGACAAAGTCTGGGGATAATGTCATGTATCCACCATAGGGCAAGGCCATAGATATGAGAAAAAGGATTAGTGGTTCTCAGAGCTTGGAGGGAATCGAAGAAGGATGATGCGGCAGCTACCAAAGATTTTTAAGGCAGCTAAGTATCCTGTATGGCACTTTGTCTTTTCCAAAATGTGAAACAGTTACTTCTGTTTATTTCCCAAGAAAAACGAATGCATATGTCCAAAAAGAGTTCTACGAAAAACGTTCATAGCAGTGCCATTTGTACTGGGCAAAAACTGGATGCATCCCATCAACAGGAGAAGTGAGATACAAACCGTTGTGTATTCACATAACGAGTTAGTACTCCCCAGTAAAAACCACCAAACTATGGATCGGGCAATAACATGGTAATAACTTCTGCCTAAAAGAGTGACTTTTTGTGTTTCCTTTGATTAGCGCCTGCCGCTTATGGAGTAAGGCCTTCACTTTTCCGTGAGAGATCCCACAATAGGGATTAGAAGCCACAGAGTGGTTGGAATTACCCTGCTTTAGCCCCATTTTCTTCTTTTTCATTGCTTTTGCTGAGAATTTAGCTCCAATCTTTGGACAAGAATAGGAATTTCCCCCCTCTGGGTGCTGCCATGATTTTTTTTTTTTCATTTGACCTTGGTTTTCAGCAGTTGCAGGTGTGGTGTTCTTCTCCTTTACCTGCTTGTAGATCATAGATCTCCGTGCACATGTGGTTTGACAGATCATCATGTTTTTTCTTTAACTGCCCGTAATACCTTTCACTAGTGTTTCTGTCCCATTTTCTGGCTTTTCAAACCTCTGAGACTTGAATTACATGTGTATTAGGCCTTTATGACATAACTCATATCTTTTATATACTTTTATTTTTTCTTCCTTTTAGCTTTCTATTCATTAGTCTCAGGAGTTTCTTTCTACTTACATATTTTAGGTGAATAATCCCTCTTCAAGTGGTTCCAAACTGTTATTAAATCGATCTATTATTTTTATAATTTCCATTTGCTTTTAAAAATAGAATCTCTTTCTCTGATGAAAATTTTTATCTTGTCATGTACTTTCTGAACAGCTAAAACATATTTTAAGTTCCTTCTGATAACTTCAGATATTGTGCAGCTGCCTGTGAGTCAATCTCTATGGCTTGTTTTTTGTCTTTTGCTTCTGCTCCTTTATGGTCTTGAATATTGTGCATCCATAATGGACTCTTGTGTGAAAAATAATGGATAATAGGGATGATGTTGTCTTTCTTTGAAGATTATTTGCTCTGTTCCCCAGGGGCAGCAGAAGGGCAGATCAGCTCTATCCAATCCTTGACAATGCTGTTTTGCAACTGGTTTGCACCCATGGGAAGTCTCAGTCTGCATCTAGTTTGCTCCGGCTGCTGTGCTGTAGACTGATAGGGCTCCCACCTAAGACCTTGGGGTGTTTTCTTGGGCCCCTCCTCTTAGATGAATCCTGAACTTCAATTTGTATCATCTTAGCACCACGATCTAGTTGGAAATTCTACTCTCATTCAGCCACACTGTGCTTGTCTTCATGGCCTCTCGCGTGCACATAGCTTAATTTGTAAATGTCTGAAAGGGAAATCCTGTGCCAAGGATCCAACTCACTTATCAACCCACTCCAGGATCTTGGCTCCTCAAATCTGAATACTTCAACAGCTCTACCTGTCTGTCATCTTTTTCTGTTTCTTCTCTGTCCAGAAGCATGAGATTAAAGTGTTGTTGTTTTCTCTGACTCTTAGCAGCTACTCTCTCCATAGTTTCACAGTCCTCCAAAGACTGGCAAATGCCGAGGGGAAAAGGCAGAGATTTAGTTTCATTCCAATGAGTCTCTCTCTCTCTCTCTCTCTCTCTCTCTCTCTCTCTCTCTCTCTCTCTTTCTCTGTAGCTGGTCCTAGCTTGGGTGTAGTTCTCCAAACACTCCAAACAGAATTTCTTTAATTCAGACCTTATTTAGTTGTTTTCAGCATGAATTCTATCTTGCTACAAATACTCTGCCAAAACTGAAACAAGAAATCTACAACTTCCAGATAAGTTATAATTTCCTCCTTTTTTTTCCCCCTTCTAAAGAAAACCAACATGGGTTGCTGCTATGTACTGCTACACATTTTGACTTTTCTTATAATATTTGAGTTTAGTCAGACTGGATATTAACAGTTCTTGTTTAAAAATTTAAAATAGAGCTACCATATGACCCAGTTTTTACCTTTTGACACCCTTTACCCACTTTAACAGCCACCCTAAGCCTCCGGAAACCACCAATCCACTAATTTAAGGAATAGGAAATAGATCGATGTGGGAGAATGCATTCCCTGAAATATATTCTTTCCTTCCTGCCTCCTTCTATTTTCCTTTTTACTACAGGATGTTTTTATACATGCATATTCGATTTTCTTTGGACCTAACATGTCTGGCATGCCAGGTTCCTGCAGGGTCTGTGTGGATCCCTCTGAGCCATCCTCGAGGGCGACATCGTCCTTACCGAGAATCATCGCCTTTTTCTTGGTTGAATTAGTATAAGGAAAGATTTCAGTCGAATTGCATTTCCTCAAAAACGTTGCCGGCCAGTTTTGAGTGATGCTGGCGCGGAGGTTCCTTACATTAACCGCCATCGTCTGGGGGTCATCCTGGGTCATCCTAAGATCCGCGCTGCCCAGACCTCGTGGAGTTGGCTGTGAACGTTCAGCCGCCCCATTTTGGAGCCACCTCACTCAGTCTCCTAAAGATCCACAAAGAGTCCAGACCAGACAGAACGCATTCGTGCTTCTTGGTTGATGGAAAATACTCCCTCATCTTCCTCGGAGACTGTATTCTTCACGTGCAAGGGGAGGAGGAGCGCCGAGGACAGAGAAGAGGGACAGGAAGGATGGGGAGGTGACAGCGGCTAGGGAAAGGGGATGAGGTGGCGAGAGGATAAAATGGGAGGAGGGGAAGGAGTTACATTACCAGGGTAGTTCTGCTCAATGACCCCCATCAGGACAGCTCCCACCACGACCACTTCCCCAAGTACTACCTTGGGTGATAAATACAGTAACTACTCTCACACCTCTGATGAGAGAGGATAGTTATCTTGTCATGGTTCCATGGTGTAATGGTGAGCACTCTGGACTCTGAATCCAGCGATCCGAGTTCAAATCTCGGTGGGACCTTTCTCTTTAGAAGAAAAGGCTGTTTTACTTCTCAGAGAGGACCTGCGTTTCCGCCCGCGCGACCTCCTCGCGTCCCCTTTCGGTCCCAGCACGGATGCTCCACGGGCCACGGGCTGCTCCAGATCTCGGGGCCTCCTGCTTCCACCTCCTTTTGCACCTCGCCGCCGCGTCCCCCGCGCTCTCGCCTCCTGCTCGGAGTCCGGTCCCGGACACTCCGTCCGCAGAGCGGCGCCGTCCCCACGGACGGGGCAGGGATAGCGGGTGCCCGCGCCTGGAGGCGTGGGGCCTGGGGCGGCGCGTGCAGCTCTGCGGGTCGCTGGCCGTCCGAGGCCCCAGTCCCGCCGCCAAGAGTCCCAGCGACCGAGCCAGCGCCGCGCCGTCGTCAGGGTCCCCCTAAGGCCTCGGGGGTAATGCTGAGTCCTGGCCCACGAGGGGTCTGCTTACGGCACGTTGCGTAATTGCCCCCCGATTGTCCCTTTTATGAGTAAATGGGAAGCATGATGCTCTGTGACGCGGCAGCAGTGTCATTGGCGATTGTTTCTTAGTTTGGGAGTCCGGGGTTTGAGACTTAAATTGGAAGTGCTGTCATTTACTGAAATGGCCTGTCTTATTCTGACTTGTAATTCATTCTAAATGGTTCAGATTTTATTCAAAATTTCTAGCCTTTAGTCTGCATGGGACACTGAAGGCACTGTCACAGTAAAGTTGGTAACTTGACTCCAGGAAATTTCATCCTTGGTCCCCAGCTCAGCCAGTAAAAGGGATCCAGGCCCGATTTCAGCCTCTGCGGAGACGAGGTGCCAAGGGGCGTCTCTTTGATTTTGACATAATGAAACTTTCAGCAGTTACAAAGTACTGAAAACCACAGCTGTCTTTTGGGGTCCACCTTGGAGGAGTGGTAGGGAAGAGCAGAGACTGACAAGAAGCGGGGAATTAGGGAGTGGAAGGGAGAGGAGCCAGTCGCTGGGTTTGGGCGGCCACAGATCCTCACTCTGAGAGCTCCCACCGGTTCCTGCTCCGCCCTGGAACCCGATCTCAGAACCCGCAAAACTGCAGGCCAGGCATTTTTTCTTGCAAAGTTTCCTTTCCCGGTTCTCTGGGAGGGAAGAAGTGGCTTCCAAGTGAGTAGAGGCCAAGTCTGGCGCCCCGTCGGCTTCCTTTCAGGTGACTGGCGGCTTGGGAGCATATGTAACTTTCATAAATTTATACTAAATAAAAAGTAATTTCTTAATATTTATGATCTTTCTAAAGTTCATCGTTCGTATTTTGAATTTAAATTTGTATGTAGTCATATGTATCAACTAAAGATTTAGGGTTATGTGTCATGTATACAAATGTCTTCCATTGCAAAACTATAATTTTTTTTATTGGGGCAGTTTTGAAGTAAGGAATTGGATCATTATTCCCTTTTTAATGAGCGTAATAGATGAGCTAATAAATTCTCAGATCCTCCTAGCCCAGGAGATTACTGCTGGTCAGAGAGAGTTACTTCACTCTCCCCAAGAGGGTCACTGAAAAGTGTCACTGATGTAACTTAAAATCAGTCACATCCAGTCTTTAGCAGTACTGTACCCAAAATACAAGAACTAACACTCAATGATTACATATATGCAAAGTTCCATGTGCCAGGCATAGTCTACAAATTTTACATGTTTACTCATTTAATCCTCCCAACAGGCCTACATCATATCATAATCCTCATTTTACATATGAGGAAACTGAGACACAGAATAAGTAATCTGTCCAGTCACTCAGTCAGTGAGTGGGATGTGAAAGCAGGGATTTGATGAAGGCAGACTGGCTCCACAGGATATACTCAGTTTATACTAATCCTAATAGAAGAAGAAACACAAATGGTAACAAATGCTTGACAAGAAATTTAAGTCTGTATATTTCTTTTGGAAAAAAGAAAAACACCAAAGGAGAAATTATGTAACAGGAATAAAACTGTCCTGCTTCCCAAACATCCTTCTTATCCCAATAGCTGCTCCCCCAAAACATTCAACTTAAACCCAATTTCTGCCAGAACAAGGTTTTTCCTCTGCTTTGTGTTTTACTCTCACCGGCCCCCACACCTTTACCTATTCTGTTCTTTCACTTCCAGGTTATTCATTTTTTAATTTTAAAAATATGAAAAATACATAAAGAAGACAAGCAGTTATCTATATTCCCACCACCTGGAATTAACTACTGTTAATATTTTTACATATTTTTCTTTCAATCTATTTTTAAAGATATTGTAACTTGTTTACAAAAATTACACATGCTTATATACAAAAGTCAAATGATGCATAAGTATAAATATGCAAAACTTTAAAATATTAAATTCAAAAATAACTTTTAACATTAGGTAAAATTGATGGAGTCATTTTTGGTATCTACAGAAAAAATATACATAATTATGCTTTTATAAAATCAAACTCTTAATATTCTATTTTTATATAAAAGTATGTGATTTAATAGTACATGAATTTAACAGGAAAAAGACATTTTAAAAATGAATTGTTCAACTTCCAATCAAATTGATTTCCACAAGAACAATACTTTTCTGAAAGAAACTTCTAGGCTAAAAAAAATAACAATTATAATTTAATTAAGTTAAAGACATCAATATTTGGAATGATTTTTATTTTTTTAAAATAAAGTTTGTTAAGGTGTAATTTGTAAGTAATATGATACATTCACTTCGTTTAATGACTTTTGACAAATAGATATACTCATGTAACCATTACCTTGTTCAGTAACATTTCTGTTACTGCAAAATATCCTCTAGTGCCCCTTGGCAATCAACCCCTCCCTACCACTCCTGTCCCAGGTAATCAATCATCTAGTTTCTGTCACTATGGAGTAGTTTTTTAAAAATTAATACAATGTAAACAGTCAGTATGCACTCTTCATATAGCTCAACATGATGATTTTGAGGTTCATCCATGTTGTTGCTGTGTTTCAGGAATTTGTTACATTTTATTACAGAGCAGTATTCCATTGATTGAAGATATCACAATGTATCCATTCATATCTTGATGGAGACTTGAATTGTTTCCAGTCCGAGGACTATTATAAACAAGCTGCTATGAGCCAAGACCCTTTTGTGAACATGTTTTATAAATTCCATTTTAAATTTTTTATTTTTTAATGCTAATTTATTTTGTGAATGGGTATTCCATTCACAGATATAAAGTTCATTTAAAAGTTACAAAAGCCTGAAGCAGAAGTCTACAATTTTTTTTTATATTTCATAATGTAAACAGAGGAACTGCCTGAATGTCTTGTGCCTTATTGTCAGATTAACAATAATTAAGGGGAAAAGTTTATTAGGGTTAGTTTTCTATCAGCACATACGTAACATAAATCATACACCATGCTAGGTGTATTATTAGATTACATCATTTTATCTATGCAACTGTTGGAGGTACTTAATATTGTTATTTTATGACACTTGCAAAAGTGAAGCCTAACCAATCAAAGGACCTGGCCCAAGGTCAAACAGAAGGCAAATGGTGGAGCCAGAACTGGAAGGGAGGCCTCCCAGAGGTTGTCCTCGAACCACAAACTAAACCTAATGTCTTTGTAATAACCTCGGTATGTCTCAGGCCTGGGATCCAATATCCAACCAGTTCCTGGCCCGTGTGGGCCTGCTTCTTTTGATCTGAAGCTCCTCAGTCCGGGATCCGAAACATAATACTGCTGACAGCCCCAAGACTGAGGAAATCCTTAAAAATTCTAAAAACCCAAGTTTTCTCATCAATAAGGCATTGAATGTCGACTTCTCTTGGTTTGAATATTTTACATGAGAGCAAGGAAACCTCCCGCTGCTGGGGAGAAGTTCCCGGCTCTTCATCAAACTGGATCAGCCCGTTGGACGTACCGACTTCTACTTTCGATCGCCATCCTTTGCGTTTCAGTTGGTTTTCTATGGACTTACACTAGTGTGCCATCCCTTCCGCATCCGCGCGCCCTTCCCAGACCCACCTGGATCTCTCAGCCGCTTCTGGGGCTGAGCCCGACCTATGGGTGTCGTCTCAGAGGCAGCCACGAGGGGTCCCGCGATGGTCCCTCCAGCAGTGGTCCTGCCTTTTCTGTTCGGTCAGGTAGTTTCTATTTGCCAGGACATTGTGGATCGGAAGTGAGAGTGAAGAACACATCCTGGGAACAATGTTGACAAAATGCCCACAAACACCAACATTAAGCTGGGGTTTTCTCCTAACCCATAGTTCAATATTCTGGCACTTTCAGATAGGAAAAAACTAAAGTTATTTCACAGTGAAATGTGTTATTTAAAATTACCATTTAAGTAAGGAAGCTTCCTGATTTTGCCAGGCTACTCATGCACGCCATCTGAATGCTGATTGGAGGCTGAGAGCGCGCGCCAGTGTTTTCTGCCTGTGAAAGGAAAAGAGAAGG
>PVKZ01005300.1:0-56738 GCA_004027375.1 Macroglossus sobrinus
CGCCTCCCACCTCCCCCCGGCCTCCACCACCTCTGCTGTGGCCTCCTCCGAGTCATCCACCAGACTGCCAGCCCCCACGCCCCCCGACTTCCAGCTCCAGTTCCCACCGGGCCAGGGGCCCCACAAGTCCCCCACACCCCCTCCAGCCCTTCACCTGGTCCCTGAGCCCGCAGCGCCTCCTCGGACCTTCCAGATGGTGACCGCCCCCTTCCCAGCGCTGACCCAACCGAAGGCTCTGCTGGACAGGTTCCCCCAGGTAACCGCGGCAGGGACCTCCCTAGCCACCCCCCATGGCACCTCACCCAGCCTGCTGCCCTTCGCCCCACTCCCAGGTGTGGCCCCCACCCCTCAACCACCTGTCCCCTCCTCAGGTGCCGTCTGGAATCCTCCTCCAGAGCAAGGCCGGGGTGCCCCCTGCCGCCCCGCAAACATCCGCCAGCCTGGGGCCCCTCGCCAGCCCCACTGCCTCTGTGCTGGTCAGCGGACAGGCCCCATCCGGGACCCCTGCCACCCCCAGCCATCCCCCTGCCCTGGCTCCCATGGCCACCTCAGGTAGGGAAGAGGTAGCCGGTGCAGGAGAGGGGGGCCTGAGGTGGGTGGGGCTGAGCCGCGGTGGGTGGACTGTGGGGCACCCTAGGTCCAACGGCCACTCGCTCCGGGTTGGCCAGGCTGCTGAGGCCAGAGAACCCACGGGAGGAGAGTGGGCTGCAGGCACGGGGTCCTATGGGGGAGGGGCCTCTGTGCCATGACCTCTGAGCCCTGTCTGTCCCCCAACCTGCCCCCAGGCCTCCCTCCTCTGCTTCCTGCCGAGAGCAAAGCTTTTGCCAGCAATCTCCCGACACTGAGTGTGGCCAAGGCTGCTGCATCGGGGCCTGGGAAGTCCTCTGGGCTGCAGGTGAGGGGCCCCCAGAATGAGGAACTGCAGGTGAGGGGCCCCCAGAGTGAGGGGCTAAGGCTGCAGCCACATGCCCAGGAACTGGGGTGAGGCTGTGGGGCAGGGGAGGCTGACAGGCAGGTGATCCGGGGTGAGCAGATGGCACAAATCTAGGTGGTGGTTGAAACAGTTCAGGCCAGGTAAGAGGTCAAGACAGTTGGACAGAGACCCACAGACACCAAGACAACAGGGTGACAAGAGGCAAGCTGGCCTGAGACCTAGTGATGGTCACTGTGGGCAGGAACAGGTGAGGAATTGAGACTGCAGGAGGACGGCAGAGGTACAGGGTGACTGTCAGATGTCAGCTCAGGACACATAGGGTGAGACAGGCAAGAGACGCAGGAGACGGGAGAGTGGGGAGGGAGATGAGGCAGAGACCACCTGTCAGAATTAGGGGATGGGAACACACACACATAAGTCAGCTCCGTGATAGGCTGGTGGAGAGGGCAGGACCCTAGAGGTTGGGAGACACTCAGAGAGATGCTGAGAGGGAGGGAGGAAGATGGAGAGAGCCCAGCAAGCAAGGGGTCGGCTGGGAAGGAAGTCCAAGCAAGCCGGGCGCCAGGCAGTGACAGGGAGATGCCATCTGGAGACCAGGGAGGGGGACAGAAGTTTGCCTGGAGTCTGGACCAGAAAGCAGGCGGAGACCGAGGAACGCACGTGTGAGAAGGGTCTGGAGGGGACCCCGGCTGAGGACTCTGGGGCTCATGCCTGTCACCCTCTCCTGTCAGCCCAGCCCAGGCCTGCCCCACAGGTCCAGTGTGAGGGGCAGGGGATCTAGCAGCTGGGCCACGACCCCATCTGGGCAGATGGCATCCCCTCCCATCTTTTTCCCTAGCTGAGGATGCGAGGGTGGTCAGGCTTCTCGGTGTGGTCCCCTCACTCGCCTTTCTCCCCCCGCAGTATGAGAGCAAGTCGAGCAGCCTGAGGAAACCACCCCCACTTCAGCCCAGCAAAGAAGCCTGGTGAGTGGCAGCACCCAGTCCTGGAGGCCCAGGAGGGGGCTTGAGGACCACCCTTCAGAAGTGGGGTCTGGGTCTGGCAGGCCCCGGTGCAGATCCCCATTCCCTCCACCTGTGAGCCCAGTGGGTTCAGAGCTGTTTTCCTGCACACCCTCAGCGTCTTTGGGGTGGGCATAGCAGTGATCATGGGCTGATGGTGAGGAGAGGTCGAGGGGACTGTTAAGGGCATTCACATGCCACGTGCTAGGCTGAGAGTTTCAAGAAGGGGGATTGGTCGGTGCTTAGTGGCATGGGGAGGGTGGTGGCTGGATGAATGGGGTCTGGGTGGGTGGGAAATATTGGGTGCTTGCTGCATTGTCTTCCTCTCTTCTGCCCTCTATCCTCCCACCAAAGTGCCAACCGGTGCTCAGTCCTGTGCTAGGTTCTGGAAATTCAAGACATACCTGGTGCTACCCGGTGCTGTAGGGGGCCCTGTGGTCCTCAGCACAGTGCTGGGACCAGCACCATATGGCGGGGAGTCCATCACCGTAGAGACAGACATAACTCACTGTACTGCTACGGCAGAAAGCCTGGCAGAAGAACAGTTTACCCACCAGCCAATCAGCCCACCTACCGGGCCACCCCTCCCCAAGGTGGCTGTTGGCCACGGGCAGCATGGGATCATACTAGCCCCCGCGGCAGGAGACGGTATAGCATGGAGCATGAGTTTCGGCCGGCGTCTGCCACGCCCCTCTGCCCCCTGCTCATTGTGTGTGCTGAGTCGAGGCACTTCACCTGTCCAAGCCACGGCTTCCTCATCTGTGAACCTGGCGTAATGTTAGCAGCCATTTCCTTTGGTTATCACTAGACAGCGATAACAGCGAGACCGATGACAGCGAGCAGGGGCCACACACACCAATTGTGCTTGGGAAGTGCTGGCTCGCAGGGCTGTTTATGTGCGGGAGCTTGGGGCGCAGGGTCCAGGCTGTGGTCTCTGGGACTGACCACCAGCTCCAAGTGTGTGGTTTCCCCCCACACAGTTTCCTGGAGCACTTACACAAACATCAGGGCTCCGTCCTGCGCCCTGACTACAAGACGGCCTTCCCCTCCTTCGAGGACGCCCTGCACCGCCTCCTGCCCTACCACGTCTACCAGGGTGCCCTCCCCTCCCTCAACGACTACCACAGAGGTGAGGCCTTCCCGGGCCACCCCACCCTGCGCCTGTGCCATGGGGGCGGGTGGCGAGGCACTCCACTTAGTCTGGACTGGTCTTGCTCCACAGTGGACGAGGAGTTTGAGACCGTCTCCACGCAGCTACTGAAACGCACCCAGGCCATGCTCAACAAGTACCGTCTCCTGCTCCTGGAAGAGTCCCGGGTAGGGTGGCCATCACCTCATCCCGGGAACTCTTCCCGCCCTTCCCCTGCGCAGGGAAGCTGGTGGTCAGATCACAAGAAGGACAATCCGGACTCGGCGCCCCTCCGTCAGGGTTACTCGCGTGGAATTGGCGCCCCTCCGTCGGGGTTACTCGCATCTCCGCTCCCCTCCCTCTCGGCTTCCTCACTTGCCTGTCTTCACTCCCCTGCAGAGAGTGAGCCCCTCGGCAGAGATGGTGATGATCGATCGGATGTTCATTCAGGAGGAGAAGACCACCCTTGCCTTGGACAAACAGCTGGCCAAGGAGAAGCCTGGTGAGAGGGGAGGTGGGGAGAGGGGAACAAGAGGCGTCCCCCACTCGTAGACTTGGGGGCAGGGGTGTGGCCTTACCCTCCTCCACTGCTAGGCGGGTGCCTGAGCCCCGCCTTCCTGCAGCAGCCCATCTTTCCCAACCTGTGCGAGCTGACCTCGCCTCCCTTTCATGGCCTGGATCCTGGCATGTAAGAGGCGTTCTGCCACTCCCTGGGGCAAGGAAGAGCCAGGAAGCAGAGCCAGGACTAGGGTGAAGCAAACAGGGTGCCCAGATTGCAAAATGTAGGGTGATGTCCCCTCTCAGGTGCCCCACCCCCCTCTCCCGCTGCAAGTTATAGGGATTTGGGAATTGCTGAGAAAGGTCGCACCCAGCAGTGTGTCCCCGGCCTCAGTGAGTCAGGGGCTTAGCCCAGGGCCTGACGGATAGTAGGTGCTCAGTACATAGCTGCTCCTCGTAGCTCTGTTCTGCGTAGGCGCCCTGCTTATTCCCTAACCCGGGTGGGTTTTCACGGCCCCCTGGTTCTGCAGATGAGTACGTGTCTTCCTCGCGCTCTCTCGGCCTGCCTGTCACAGCCTCTTCCGAGGGACATCGGCTTCCCGGCCACGGCCCACCACTGTCCTCAGCTTCCGGGGCACCCAGCAAGATCCCTCTGCATCTGCCTACCAAGCTGGTGATCCGGCATGGTGGGGCGGGCGGCTCCCCTTCCGTGACCTGGGCCCGGGCGTCCTCCTCCCTGTCCTCGTCGTCGTCTTCATCCTCCGCCGCCTCCTCCCTGGATGCCGACGAGGATGGCCCGATGCCCTCCCGCAACCGCCCACCCATCAAGACCTACGAGGCCCGAAGCCGCATCGGCCTCAAGCTCAAGATCAAGCAGGAAGCCGGGCTCAGCAAGGTTGTGCACAACACAGCGCTGGACCCGGTGCACCAGCCCCCGCCACCTCCGCCCACCGCCCTGAAGGCGGCTGAGCCCCTGCCCCGGACCCCGCCGCCACCCCAGCCCACCGGCCAGATGAATGGCACCATGGATCACCCGCCACCGGCCCCGGCGGACCACAAACCTCCAGCCGCAGCCCCGCACTGCCCCCGCCTGCCTCTGAGGAAGACGTACCGTGAGAACGTGGAGGCCCTGGGCAGCAGGGCAGCTGAGGGGGCTGTGATGGGCAGGCCCCAGGGCAGCAGCCCAGCGCCACTACCCACCAAAGTGGACGAAGCCACCAGTGGGCTGATCCGTGAGCTGGCTGCCGTGGAGGACGAGCTATATCAGCGCATGCTGAAGGGGGCTCCACCTGAGGCCACGGCCAGTGCCGGCCAGGGCAGCGCCAGCAGGGACCCGGGCTGGGAGGCATCCTCGCTGCCCCCTGCCAAGAGGCGCAAGTCTGAGTCACCTGATATGGACCAGGCCAGCTTCTCCAGCGATAGCCCACAGGACGACACCCTCACAGAGCACCTCCAGAGTGCCATCGACAGCATCCTCAACCTCCAGCAGGCCCCCGGCCGGACACCTGCACCCCCGTACCCCCACGTGCCCCCAGCGGCTGTCACGCCCACCTCCCCATCACCCCTGCACAGGCCAGATGCCTACCCGCCCTCCAGCCACAACGGCGGCCTCGGTGCCAGGACGTTGAACAGATAACACTGGGCTGGTCGTCCCTTCCCTGTCCCCTTGCTCTTTGTGGACACTGGGGGCAGCTGGGCACCTGGCCTCCACCCCCTGGGAGACACGAGCCAGGGATCCCCTGAGTTTTTCTTGCCTAAGTTATTGAGTCACAAAGGCCTCCTCCCCACAACCCGCTCCAGCTGGGTGGTTGGGTGGGGATCGTGGGTTTAGGAGAGGAGGCTCTAATGTAAACTGTCCCCCACCAGAGGAGGGGGTAATCCTGGTGTGTCATTTCCCATTTCTTCCCACTTCCTCCCACACTCCACCCCGATTCCTGAGGGACACGCGTGAGCTTGCCAGGGACGGAGGCACCTGGTTGTTCCCACTGCTCACGCGTGTCCGGGACCCCTCGTGTCTCTGGCCGCGGGACTCCATTCCCTGAGCGCGCTCGGAGCGGGGAGGGTCCTTGGAGCCGCACTCCGCCTCTCCCCACCGCCCCCAATAGGCGGTAAAAGGAAGCGCAGGGAAGAGGCGCCCGAACCTGCCTCCTGGGACCCGCGCGCATCTGGGAGCGCGTGAGAGGCCACTTGTCACATCCCTGTGTGTGCGTCCAGCTCCTTGTCCTGTGTCCCTGTGTGTGTGTTCGAGTGAGAAAAAGTAAGATTTTGAACCTTCCTGTCCCTCCACTGGAATCCGAGCACCTCCAAAATGGGAAACTCGGATCTTCCTCCCAGGGCGCCCTCCCCAGTCTTCCCTGTGTTCTTCCTGCCTCCAGCCACCCGCGCCACATTTTGAAATCTTGGAGACAAAACGTACTGTAAGATAAATTTTTTTGTACTGTATTTATTGTGTATAACGATTTTTTAAAAAGAATTCTGTACATTTAGAACTCTTGTAAATTAAAAACTGATCCTTTTTTTTTTTAACCATTGACATCCCTTCAGCCCCATTGCTTTTGGATATTTTGGGGATTTGGAGTCTGGGGGTTTGGGGTGATACCTGGGGAGGGGCATGGGGAGAGCTTATTCTGCATAAAATCTTGAGCACCTACAGGGTGCCAGGCCCTGTTCAAGGTACAGGGATGCCACATGGGAGGGGGCGGGTTAATGGAGGAGCAGACGGTGAACGGCTCGACCAAAGAGGAGGTTCTCTTCTTATTTATTTATTTTTAATTCCCAGCTCCCACCCCACTGGCGACCATCAGCTTGTTCTCTGTATCTATGGGTCTGTTTCCATTTGGTTTATTCATTGGCTGAGTGTATCCCGCAATTCTTCTATTTTCCCCCACAATCGTACAACTATGTGTGTTTGTTTCAAGACGCCTTATTGATATGTATTCATTCATTCAGGGCTGATGCGTTTAAGGCCAACAGCACTGTGACGCCTGAAAGCTCAGCCAACACATGTTGCTCCATTTTCCTATAAGGCACGTTACGGCCTTTTCTGTGCTTAGGAACTAGACAGCATTAAGCACCGCACCTGGGCACCGGGGGTCGGACGGGTGAGAGGCAAAGTCAGAGGGAACAGAGGGGACCTATCGTGTCCAGGACCTTGTGCTCCCCGGGGATGACTTCGCTCTTACTCTGAGGGAGGTGGGTGGGGGAGCCCCTGGAAGATTCTGAGCTGAGAGAGCTGTGAGTAAACGGGCTTCCCAGGCGCCCTCTGGTGGCGGCGCTGGGAACACGGCGGAATCCCGCCCCACAGGGAACGCCTGCATAGTCCAGGTGGGCGCTGGTGAGTGGACCGCAGAGATGCGCTTTTCTCTGCAGGCCCCTGCGGGGGTTGTGGTGAGAAGCTGATACACAGGGTCTCAGAGATGGACCACCTCCTCGCCTAGCTCTACACCGACTTCCGCCTTGTGCAAAATAAACCTGAAGGAGAGTGGCAGTTAGTAACATCCTTGGATTCCCGCACGTCCCAGGGAAGACCCCATGTGGTCTCGCAGAAAAGTTTGCCGGTGCCTTCCACGGGCTCGAGCCTCAGCTCTGAAAAGCTGGCTGCACGCCAGCCCGAACATGATGAGCAACGTTTGTGGGGCGCTCACTGTGGGCGCTGAGCCATCTGGAAAAAGTGAGAGGCCCAGAACGGTGACCTCAGGGCCCAAGTCACCTGGGAACAGCAGGATCGGAACCTAAGACTGATAGAGTCCAAAGTTCCGCGAGTAGTCCAAAGTTCCGCGAGTAACTACCAGGCTCGCTGGCTGCCTTCAACACCTTTTTTTTTTTCAATTGTGGTAAAATATACATATTATAAACTTTGCCATTTTAGCCATTTTTAAGTATACCGTTCAGTGGCAGTAAGTACACTCACATTGCATAACCATCACCACCATCCACCTACAGAACATGATTCATCTTGCAAAGCCGAAACTCTGTCCCATTAAACAATACCTCCCATTCTTCCTCCCCAGGCACGGGCAGCACAGTTCTTCCTGTCTCTTTGAATTTGAGGGCTCAAAGCGCCTAATAGGAGTGGAGTCATACACTTGACAGTGTCTCTGAGGTTCATCCATGTTGTAGAATGTGCCAGAATTTCTCTATCCTGTTTTGACAGATGGGGAAGGAGGAAGCTAGAAAAGAAAAAAAAAAAAATCTGAACAAAAATGAACTGTAATTGAAAAAAATAAACATTTAAAAATTTTTAAAGGGAAAATAATCTGAGCTTATGCCTTGGGGTGGAGTCTCCAGTGGCTGCAAAACTGTCAGGGAAGCTGAATGACACCCAGAATCCCTGATTCAGAGAGCAGGGAGACAGCAAGATGAGACAGCAGCCCCAGTTATTTAATGACTCACGATAGTGGTGACCAGAGGCCCCTTCCTAGAATAATGTCATTTAATGCATAAACTGAAACCCACAGGATAAGAGGGGGCCAATGACACTGAAATACAGTTATCTGCTTATTTAAAAGCCCTCGAGCTGGTGACACGGTAACAGGGGCCGCTCGTAATTACACAGAGCTAGTGGTGGGTCTGATGGGTGATGAGTGACCAGTACTGGAAATTGTTGAAGCAATTGAAATGTGATGAAAACGTCAGCGATTCCTCTCGGTGACAATGACACGGGTCCTGCTAATGCTATTGTGTCTTGTAGCTCACATTCGGGAGGGAAAGAACATCCTGAATTTCAGTGTAAGGTTCAGATGTCATTTATTTTTCCCAGTCCAAGTCCACAGAACCTCCTGCATTTTACCTGAGGATGCGGCAAGTAGACAAACTCTGGGGTGGACTTCCTGTCCTTCACTCCTGGGAATGGAGACTGTGCTTCCTTGTGCCTCAACTTCTCTATCTGAGAAATGGGTTAATAATAACAAGGACACTCACCTCCCAAAGGGAAGGGAGATGGTCCACGCCAAGCTTTTAGAATGGGTCCTGGCTCACGGTAATAATAACATTTGTTATCACCAAGCCCCCAGCCTTTTATTTACATATATATCGCCCAATTATGTACATGACTGCATTTAACCAATTAAAGATTTACTGAGGGAGGCATTTAAAATAAGATTAAAAATAAATAAAAATCACTTTTTAAAAAAGAAGTAAAATGAGTAACAGATATATTCTGGCCCATGACAACAAAAGCTAAGAAGAAAAATGAAGATAGCAATGGGGGGAGGTGTGGTGGGTGCAGGAGGGGGTGTCGGGGTAGGTGGGGTGCACTGAAGAGGGGGTGCCATTCTAGCAAAGACCCAAGGGAAGTGGTTCCATAAAGTAAGACGGATGAAGAAACTGAGGCTCAGAGAGGCAGAGTTGCTTCCCGCAGTTCTCTAGAAAGCAAGCAGCACGGCTGGGACTGGGCAGGCCTTGTCTGCCCTGGGTCTGGCACTGGGAGAAAGCATCCACTCACTGACAGGCGTGGACGGATTATCAGGGCTGATGTTTCTGAAGCACCTGCTCCGGGCTGGGCGTGGCACTCAGCTCTGACGAATCTCTCTGGGTCTTCCGAATTCACTTCTCCAGACCTCAGTTGTCCCACCTGTCAAATGTGGATAATCACACCTACTTCTCAGGAATTGTCTGAGAATTCAAAGAGCTTCGAGGGTACGCATAGGAAGTGCTCAGTGCGTGTTAGGGGTTCATTCGACGAGTCCTTACCAGGCCCCTTCTGTGGGTCAGGCGCTGCGCTAGGCCGGGGACACCACAGAGAACCACCCAGTCAGAAATCCTTGCCCTCTAGTGAGAGAGTCTGCTGTGGTGACAGTCACTTAAGCAGAGAAATGTGGACTATGTAGAGTGATAACAAGAACTGTGCAGAAGAACAAAGCAACCATAATGGCCAGATGGTGGGTGCCTGTTAAAACAGAAATCAGGGAAGGCTTCTCAGAGGAGGTGGCGTTTGAGCAGAGACCTACAGGAGAGGAGGGAGCAGACCATTCCTCAAGGGTTGAGGGGGCAGCAAGGGCAGAAGCCCTAAGGTTGGAGGGTTGTCAGTGTGTTGGAGGAACAGCCAGGGGTCCAGGGTGGCTGGAGGGTAGTGAGTGAGGGAGAGAGGGAAGGCGCGGGGAGCAGAGGGGACAGGGGTGCAGGCAAAAGCTTTGGCTTTTACCTTGAGTGCGAGAGGTGCCAGGAGGTTTGTGAGCTGAGGACTTTCGTGAACTGAAGTTTTTAAATTTATTATGATGATGATGATTATTCGCTTGTTATGACGGGACCGAGGGCCCTAGGTCGAGTGGGGATTTGAATCCGGGAGTGAAAGCTCTCGCTCTCCTACCTCACGAAGGCGCCCTCCCACTACCCACCAGGGGGCGCCCGATGCCAGGCGCACGGTTTGGGGAGAGGGGGCGCCTCGTCCCGCCCCCATCCCCTGCCCCTCCCTTCCCTCCTCCCCACTGCAGGCCCCACCCGGCTCCGGCTCAGACTGCTCCGGACCGGACCGCTAGCACAGGCCGCTCTGCAGGCACCTCGAATCCCCGCGGGACTCCCGCCCAGCCGGCCATCCCGTCCAGCCGCCCGCGTGCCCCCATCGGTGAGTGGCCTCCGACCGCAGCTGTCGCCTCCTAACCCCCGCCAGCAGAGCCCCAGAGTCCTCCCTGTCTCCCGATTAGTCCCCAGCTCGCCCAGGACCCTCAGTCCCCACCACAGTGGAGAAGGGTCTCCCTGGTGTCCCCCGTCTCTCGAAACTTGTCTCCTCCACACCTGACGGCCCGCTTCAGTCTTTAACCGTGTCCCTCACTCCTCGGTCCCTTCCAATCTTGCCCAGTCTCCCCCACTCCTCTCAGCCTCCACTAGTCGCTCCCAACTCCCCTCCCTACCCCCTCACCTAGAGAGTATCTCCTCCTTGGGTCTCCCTCCACCGCCCTCATCCATCTCTGTCCTACTTGGTCCCACTTGAAAGCTCCTCTCCTACCTCACCGGTGATGGCGCCCATCACCGGCGCCCATCACCAGCGCCCACCCCACCGCAAGCATCCTTCCAGAGATGTCCCCCAGACCCCTCCCCGCCTAGGACCTGGACGGAGCCCCCCCATCCCAAGTCCCACTCCTGCCTTTTCTTTCTCTCTCCTGCTCTCCTGCCCTGAGTCCTTTTCCTTTTTCTTTTGTAGAATCATTATGATTTTGTAGATCTTTAATCTATTTGATTTGCGGTTATTTTTGATGCTAAAATCATCCCATCTTTGGCCAGTGGGAGTCCCATCAAGCTGGGTCCTGCGTCCCTGTGACATGTCCCATCCATCTTTGAACACTTCCCCACTATGTGATCCGAGCTCACTTGTTCTTTCCCTGCTCCATCCAGCCCCAGAATCAGCCATTTCCCTAAGGAGCCCCAGTTCCTTTTAGCGGAAAATGATATTTTGAGTCTCCAATCTGACCCAAAGCTGGTTCTGTGAAAAGATCAGTAAAATTATAAGCATTTGATTAGGCTGATCAAAGGGAAAAAAAGCAAAAGTACAAAAGACTGGTATCAGGCACGAAAGAGGGGACATCAGTACAGATCCTACAGAGAATGAAAGGCAAGTAAGGGAATATAGAGAACACAGCCTGGGTGCTGGGTGTGCTCACTGCTACTGGCTTGGTGGTTCTTTCCCTCCCTAACTCCTTAGACCTAGGTCTCTGAGGTCAGGTTGCCTGAAGTTTCAGCTCGAGCACATTCTAGCACTTTGGTCAGTCTTCCAGGGCCTCCACTTCCTTGTTGAAAAAGTGCAGAGAATGATAGCCCTGCTCTGTGAAGATTAAATGAGGCAGAGCAGTGTCTCGCATGCGGTGATCGTAAATGTCGAGTTATTATTTTTGTGAATGCCTGATGTCCCTCATCACCTGGGCAACTCTTCACCTTTATTTCTCACCCCTTTTCCTTGTGCCTTTGTGTCCAGCCACCCCATCCACGTTTCACAGCTCTGGGCCCTTGCACCATCCTCTCTGCCCAAATGCTCTGTCATGCCCACTCTTTAGGGAGCAGCTCAAAAAATCAGCCCATCTCGAGTTTTGCTGTTCCTGCACCCAGTTCATCATGCCTGGTGCCTACAGATCCACTGCCTGGCATTTTCTAGGCATCTGTGGCTGTTTGGTGTCCAGGCCCTCTCCTTGCTGGGGTCTCTGAGTGGGTTGCGGCTGGTCTCTGGCATGTTTCTGGGTCCACAGCTCCTGACACATGGATGACTTCAGTGCCAATGTGTGAAAGGATGGAAGGGGGGAAGGGAGGAGGAGAAGAATGGAATGCATCTCTTCCTGGCAGCTTCTGCATCCTTCCCTGCGTACACCACCAAGGCTCCTTCTTCAGTTATTCTCCTGATACTCTGTCTTCTTCCATCTGTAATAATCACCTTCTTCCTCCTTCAGCCATCCCCTCCTGCCATCCACCGTCGGAGCTCCTTGTTCCTCGTACTCTACCCACGCCACTGTTGTCCTCTTCCTCTTCTCATGCGTTCTACCTTGAGCTCCCACCCTTCTCCTCCTCCACCAGGCAGTCTCCTGTCAATACCCTCTCCTTCTCTCGCAGGCAAAGGCAGCCTTCTGTTTCCCTGAGCGTCTTCTCCAGCGAGCCCAGCAGGGAGTGTGCAGCTGCCATGTTCAGCTGGCTGAAGCGGGGTGGGGCACGGGGCCAGCAGCCGGAGACCATCCGCACGGTGACCTCGGCCCTCAAGGAGCTGTACCGCACCAAGCTGCTGCCTCTGGAGGAGCACTACCGGTTCGGGGCTTTCCACTCACCGGCGCTGGAGGATGCTGACTTCGACGGCAAGCCCATGGTGCTGGTGGCCGGCCAGTACAGCACGGGCAAGACCAGCTTCATCCAGTACCTGCTGGAGCAGGAAGTGCCAGGCTCCCGCGTGGGGCCCGAGCCCACCACCGACTGCTTTGTGGCTGTCATGCATGGTGAGACCGAGGGCACCGTGCCGGGCAATGCCCTCGTCGTGGACCCAGACAAACCCTTTCGAAAACTCAACCCCTTTGGAAATACCTTCCTCAACAGGTATGCGGCTGAGAGCCGGGGGATGGGGAGGTGTCCGCCTGTTCCCGGCCCCTGTGTCCGTCCCTTTCGTTGTCCTCTGTCACAATCCTTCATCTTTGCTCTCCTGCAAGTGGAGCCGGCCGCCTGGGTTCCACTCCTGTCCAACTGAGTGACCTCGGGTGCATGACCTCACCTCCCTCTGCCTCTCCTACCCTCATCTGGGAAATGGGGGTGACCGTAATCCCTACTCCACAGGGTCGTTGCAAGGACTAAGTGAATTAATGCTCGGAAAGTGGTCAGAGCCGCACCACTCAGTGAGCGTCGGCTCTGATTCTTCTCACAGTTTCTATTCTCTGTCCTCATCTCCCATTTCACTTCCAAGTCCTTGGTCCTCTGGACCTGAGTCACCCTCTGCGTAGTCCTGATTTCCCTCCTTGTGTGTCCTCTCCTCCTGCCTCTCCCCGCACTGACCTAACCCTTCCCTCCCCCCAGGTTCATGTGCGCCCAGCTCCCCAACCAAGTCCTGGAGAGCATCAGCATCATTGACACCCCGGGCATACTGTCAGGGGCCAAACAGAGAGTGAGTCGCGGTGAGTGGGGCTGGACCGCCGGGTCTGAGTGGGGAGGGGCCAGGGGCCCAGACCCCTGGGTCTGAGCAGGGAGAGGCCAGGGGCCCTGGACCCCTGGGTCTCAGGAGCAGCCTGGGGGTCTGGATCCCTGGGTCTTAGAGAGGAGGGGCCGGGTGGACCTGGACTCCTGTGTCAGGGGGAGGAGGGAGCTGTGAGTCTGGACTCCTGGGTCTCAGGAGCAGCCTGGAGGTCTGGAACCCTGGGTCTGGGGGAGGAGGAGGCTAGGGGTCTGGACTTCTAGGTCTGAAGGAGGAGGGGCCATGGGCCTGGACCCCTGGGTCTGAGGACAGAGGATGCTGGGGCCCTGGACTCCCAGGTCTGAAGGAGGAGGGGCCGGGGCCCTGGACTCCTGGGTCTGGGAGAGGAGGGGCTGGAGGGCCTGGATCCCTGGGTCTCATGAGCAACCTGGAGGTCTAGACCCCTGGGTCTAAGCAAGGAGGGGCAGGGGGCCTAGACCCCTGGGTCTGAGGGAGGAGTAGGAGGCTGGGGGCCTGGACTCCCAGGTCTGACAGGAAAGGTGTGCTGGGAGCCTGGACCCCCGAGTCTCAGGGAGGAGGCCCCACCCTCCGCTAAGAGGTGCCCCTGTGCCAGCCTGCCCGAGCTGCTTGAGAGCGCGGAGCTGCTGGAAGGGAGGCTGTGATTCTCCGAGCTGGCACGCTTGCTGGTTGGGGAGGCGGTGGGAGAACATGTGTGAGCAAGCTGCAGCTGCATGTCTGGGCCCAAAAGAAAGTCGGAGGGAGAGATCAGGAGAGGGAGACGGAACCATACTCAAAGTCAGAGACAGATTTGCAGGGCGTGGCTAAAGGACAGAGACTCCAGCCCAGAGAGGAGGCAGAGCCTGGCAGGGAGGCCTTGGGCACTGCAAGCTCCTGGCTGGGTCTGGGCCACAGATGGGGCTGAGCAGGGGCTGGGAGGGGGTTCTGGGCGGGAGCCAAGGCTGGGCCTAGAATTTATAAACAGCTGTACAGGGGAAGGGGGGCAAATTTCAGCAGGGCCTTCAGAGCCTGGCCCCTCCGCTGCCCCGCTCAGCATCTGCTCCCCACACCCCCACCACAGCTTTTCTGTCCCCGCCCTGTGCCCCAGAGGCCAGGAACTGGGGCAAAGGAGGCTAGAGTGTGGGCCAGAGGGGACTGGGAGGCTGGGCCTCAGGGCGGGACAAGGGCCCCAGGGTTGCTGCTGCCTGGCTGTGGCCCAGCGGAGTATGCTCCTGCTCTTGGGGAAGAAAGGCAGGGGCAGCTGCCGAGGGGGTCTAGGTGGGGCGCCCTCAGCCTGAGGGCGGGGTTTTGGAGAGCAGGAAAGAGCAGGGGTCCTCATGCTGGCCGGATGGGGGCCCCAGGGGCACTGGGGGTAGAAAGCTTGTAGGGAATGGGTTTCCTTCCCTGGTAGAGGGAGTAGAGGCAGAGAGAACCTGTCCTGCTGGGGTGTGGCTGTCTGCCTGTGTGCGTGCATGTGCATGTGTGTGTGCGTGTATGTCTGGGAGTCTGTGGCTGTGGCTGGCTGTGACTTTGTGTGCCTCCGAAGGCTATGGGGGCCTTTATAGGGTTGAGTGCAATGGATTATGTCTCTGTGTGTGGTTGTATTGGGAGACGTGGGCATGAGTGTGTATGTGTGCAAGGGAATCTTCTGTGTGTAACCGTGTGATTTAGTGCATCTGGGGAAGTGTATAATTATGGGTGTGACTCTAAGGCTGTGAGTGTGTGTGTGAGACTGGGTGTGTGGGTGTGTCTGTTCACATCAGGACTGGGCTTGCAGTGGTACCTCAATGTGACATCATGTGGCCGCGTAGGACTGAGGGAACCTTGCTGAGTGTGTGTGACTGCATGCGATGGTGTCTCTGTGTGCTTGTGTGTGCGTGCTGGTGTCTGGTACTTTGTGCGGGTCTCACAGTGTCTGTGTAATTGTGTCACCATGAATATCTGTGTAGGTCCTAGATTGTGAGCTCGGGTGTGTCTGTGGGGTCTGAATCTTGTATGTGACCAGACGTGTGCTACTGGGCTCACCTGTGCATGTGCACGTGCGTGTGTGTGTGTATGCATTGGTGGCGTGTGTGGCTACTTCTGCATGTAATCTCTGTGAATATGCATGTGTGTGATTGTCGCAGGATAGGTCCCTCTGATGGGGTCAAATCTGGGCTCTGCTATTTTTAAACTCTGGGACCTCAGGCAAAATCTACTTGGCCTTTTTGTGCCTCAGTTTCCTCTTCCATAAAATGGGAGTAATAATAGTATCTGCTTCATCGGCTGCAACGAGGGTTAAAATTTAATGTTGAACTGTTGGAAGCACTGAAAGCAGAGTGTGGCACACAGTAGGCTGCATAAGTGCCGCGGTGACCATGGCCGCTTTGCCCGTGTGAGCGCACATGCTCCCAGGCCTGGCTCTGCCGCGTCTCCTGTTCCCACGCTGACTTGCCTTCCCTCCCTCCCTCCCTGACCCCTTTCCTCCTGTGTGAGACACACTTTCCAGATCCGGGCTGGCATGTGTGTTTGCGTGGACACTGTGGAAGGAGGGAGGGGGCCCAGCTGCCGTCCCTCTAGTGACCCGGCCTAGTGTCCCCCTGAACAGTGTCCCTCACCTGTCCTGTGCAGTCTGGGTGGCCACAAGGAGCCTCAAAGTCACTCATTTAAGTGTCTAGTTCAGTGCCAGGCACTGTTTTAAGCTCTTTATACACGTTAGCTTATTTATATTTTTTGACGTGTCACAGCAGTCCTATGGGGTATTTTCTATTGTGGTTTCCATTTTACAGAAGAGGAAACAGGTTCAGAGAGGTTTTCTTCTTGCCTAATGTCACACAGCTGATGAGGGCAGAGCCAGGACTCAAACCCAGGTCCCTCTGACTGACCACTCTGCTCTCCTAAGCATCTCTTGGGAGTGAGTGAATGAGGAAATGAAGGGTGAAAGGAATGAATGAATGAATGAATGAATGAATGAATAAACACAGGAGCCAGTCGTTGAGATGAGGACTTTACGAAGGCCAGGGCCTTGTCTGCGTGTCCTCAGTGTTACCTCAGTGTCCTGGACAGGGCCTGGCACACGGAAAGTTCTCGATAAATATTGTTAAATACATTTAAAATGTTTCACATCTGCTGTAGCCAGAGCTACATAGCCAAGGGCCGATATGAGCTCCCTTGTTGCTGGATTGTGGGGTGGTCAGACAGGTCTGGGGAGGTTCTGGAGGCTCTTGAGGGAGTGAGGGGCCCATAGGAGCACAGGGAGTCTGTTAGGAAACAGTTAAGTGTTTTAACGACCCGTGTATGCGGCCCAGTGTACACCACTGGCATCTGCAGAGTGAACACATGAAAAATAGGAGGGGTGATTGCCTGCTGTAGCCAAATGGCTGAGGGACTGGTTATAGATTGATGGGGGTCGCTCTGAGGGCTGCAAAGCCAGAGCAGTGGGGCCTGGCTGTTTCTCCTAGGCAAGGCGTTTGATAGTTAGTTATCCACCTGAGCATCCAAACAGTCTGTCAGCCCTAAGGAGTGGGTGCTCAGATGGCCGGAGCGTGGGGACTGACCTCCGTCGCCTTCTCCCAGGTTACGACTTCCCCGCAGTGCTGCGCTGGTTCGCGGAGCGCGTGGACCTCATCATCCTGCTTTTCGACGCACACAAGCTGGAGATCTCGGACGAGTTCTCTGAGGCCATCGGTGCCCTGCACGGCCACGAGGACAAGATCCGCGTGGTGCTCAACAAGGCCGACATGGTGGAGACGCAGCAGCTGATGCGCGTGTACGGGGCCCTCATGTGGGCGCTGGGCAAGGTGGTGGGAACGCCCGAGGTGCTGCGCGTCTACATCGGCTCCTTCTGGTCCCAGCCGCTCCTGGTGCCCGACAACCGGCGCCTGTTCGAGCTGGAGGAACAGGACCTCTTCCGTGACATCCAAGGCCTGCCTCGCCACGCCGCGCTGCGCAAGCTCAACGACCTGGTGAAGCGGGCACGGTTGGTGCGGGTGAGCAGCGATGGGGGCTGCGGGGGAAGGCGGTGGTGAGGTGTGGGGCGGGGGGCGGGGGGAGGCGGTGGTGAGGCGTGGGGCGGGGGGCGGGGGGAGGGGGAGGCCCCTCTGACCCTTCTCACTTGGCTGCCAGTCACCCAGCCGTCAGCTCTGAATAATTAGTTGTTTAAGAATCCAAGAGCTAGTTCCCCGAGCAAGGACTGTGGGGAGAATCGTCTCTGCCTCGTGCTTCTGTCTTGTCTCCTCCCGCCTGTTATTCCTGCATTCACCACCTCACACCCATCAGCTTGCACTATGTCCCACCCAGGACTCCGCTCTCCCTCAGCAAACAGCAAAACCTCCCTGTGGGCCCCAGGGGACCCTCTCATCCCCACTCCAAACCCTGCCTTTCCGGTCTGTCCTCATCTTCCACTCCCTTTCCCTTATTCATTATTTGGTCCTACCTCGGGGCCTTTGCACTTGCTGTTGCTGCTTCTTATCCTCTCCCACCTAGCTGTCCAAGTGCTTCATTCATTACTTCCTTCCTGACTTTGCTCAAATGTCATTCCTGCCTGCCTTCTCTTTTTCTGACTCTAACTGCCTGCCCCTCCCCCAGTCCTGCTAGACCCTGCTGTAGTTTTTTTCCTAGTGGTCGTTACTTTCTAGCCTAATGTGACCTGTTCATTGGGCTTCTGTGTTGACTGCCTGTCTTTGCTGCTAGCGTTTCAGCTCCATAGAAGCTGTCATCTTTTTCTGAGCTTGTTCCCTGCCGCAGTCCCAGAGCTTGGAACAGAGTCAGCGCTTAGTAAATATTTATTGAACTAATGACACTGAACAAACGGTTGCATTTAACAAAATCTCCTCTGCGCCTGGCCCTGTGCCAGCTGCTGTTAGGGGAAGCAGCAGTGACTAAGGCAGTCCAGGGGAGGAGACGGAACCATGCCCAGACAGTGATGACCCAGTGTGGTCAAGGCTGGGACTGAGCAGCCCAGAGGTAATCAGAGAGAGCTTCTTGGAGGAGAGGGCACCTGAGCTGCAAACTGGAGAATGACGAGGACAAGAAAGGCAGGGATTCTAGACAGAGGAAGCAATAAGCATGGGAACAGGAGATAAGAACATGGCAGGTTCAAGGAGGCTGCGGTGGTGGGCGGAGGTCGGACCACCCAGGGCTGTGGCCAGGACCTGGGCTTTGTCCTGAGAAGGTCTCAGGGCCGGGGAAGGAAGTTGTGAGACTGGACCTGCCTTCTGGAGGGTACATTCAAGGGTGGTGGTGCCAGGGCCACAGACTGGGGAGGAGGCCGGGGACTGGGGAATGAGGAGGAACCAGGATCAGGATGGGACCTGTGGAGGGGGAGGAGAGCACTGGTTTCAGAGTGATTTTGGAGGCTGAAATGGAACATTCATGGGGGAGGCTGCCAGGGTGGAGATGGAGCAGGAAGCTGGGCAGGCAAGGAGGCCCAGAGGTTCTGGGAGGTGGAGGAATGGAGGTGTTGGTTTAAGGAGCAGGGAGAAGGGGGTGAGTCAGAACCCCCCCCCCCCCCCAGGAATCCTCCTTGGGAGGGAGCGGCCCTGTGTGGACTAGAACCTTCAGAATTCACCTCTCTCTCCTCCCCTGCCCGGCTCTGGACTGTCTGGCTTGCTGGCGCCCTCCTTATTTTTACCTTTCTCATTTTCTCTCTCCCTCTTATTTTTTCTCTCTTCCTTTCTCTTCCTCTCTCCTTCCTTCCTTCTTTCTCCCTCCCTTTCTCTGTCCTTCCCTACCTCATTCATTCTCTCTCCTTCTTTCCCCCTTCTCCCTCTCTCCCTTCTGTCTCTCCCTGTCTCTCTCTCTCTCTCTCTCTCTCAGCCTTCATCATGGTTTGTCCTCATCCCCCCACGGACCGCTGTCCTCCAGGCCCCTTCGCGGAAGTAGACAGCAGCAGGAGCTGGTCGCGGGACCGAGGGCCGGGGTTGGGCCGGACACCTGGAGTCCCCCTCGGGACAGGGGGCGGCTCCGGAAACGCGGACAAACCCCGGAGCCCGGGACCCACGCCCCGGCCCACCCCGCCGTCCCCCCTTATCTCTTCCTGGCACCTTCCCCCGTTTCCTCTCTGGAAAAGTCATTAGCACCCCCTCGCCTCCCCTCTTTTGGGTCCCCGAGAAGCTGAGGAGCCGCCCTTAAGCCCCGCCCCCCTCGCCCCATTGGGCCCTCTCGCCCGGTCGGGGCCACCAGCCTGGCCACACCCCTGTCCTAATTGGCCCCTCACACCTACAGACCACTTTGGCCTGCAGATCCATCCATGGCTTCCCAGTGCCACTCAGGGCATGGGGTCCTCCAGTGGGGACACAGCGCGGAGGCAACCGGCTAAAGTCTCTCTTCTTATAGAATTACTTTTTAATGGAGAAGTGGATATTAATCTAGAATGTTATATTGTATGTGATAAGGACTATAAAGAAAAATGAAGCAAAGGAAAGAGAGACTGATGAGAGGGGCCATTTCAGGGACATCGGGGAGGGTGTCCAATATTGGAGCAGAGATCTGGAGCAGAGGGGGGAACAGCCAGTGCAAAGGCCCTGAGGCAGGAAAAGGCTTGATCCAGAAGATGAGGATTTGGAACCAGCCAGAGCCACTAAAATGTTTGGCGTTCTAAACGTGTGAGTCATTAAGCAAGTGCTTCAAACAAAGAAAAGCATTAAAGCATTTATGTTCTGTGGCAGGTGCTCCCTCCCACCCCTGACCCCACCAGCTCTCAGGGGCTCACTCCCAAAGCGGCCCCACGAACAGTTTGTAGTGCTTTCTTCCAGTTATAGTTTGTTTCTATCTAAGTGTATACCTTTAATTATTGAGCTATTTAAAAAAAAAAAAAACAGGACAGACTATGCTCGTTATTTCCCCCACCTTGTCCAAGTTGGTGGCGGCTGGGACTGGGGGTGGTGGCCCCTGAGGCGGAGAGAAGAGAAAAAGAAGCTCAGGAGGCAAGAGAAAAAGGACTCTTGCCAGTGAGGAGTGAGAGGAAAATGAAACCGGGAGTGACTTCCAGATTTTGGTCTCCCCTGGGGTGGAAGACGTGGGCACTGCTGAGTTGGACATAGTTCCGGGGATTGGGCCCAAAGCCCCCTGAGTGCCACCTAAGACAGAGCAGTGCAGGAATGTCAACCAGGCAGTCAGCTCTGCGGCCTAAGCTCCCGGGAGAGGCCTTAGCTGGTATGCGGATGGGGGAATGGATGGGGCTGTAGGGTGCTTAAGCCGTGGGAGGGGCCCGAGATGGCCTAGAAGAGAGGAGGAACCCTTCTACCTGTGGCAGCGGCTCACCTGTAAACAGACAGAAATGCAAATTCTCAGGCCCTGCCCTGGACCCAGCATACCAGCAGCCCTGGACAGGAGGCCTGGGACACTGTATTCTAACGAGCCAGCGCGGGGACCGTGAGGCAGGCTCAGGCAAGAACTTCCTCCTGCAGGTGCACGCTTACATCATCAGCTACCTGAAGAAGGAGATGCCCTCCGTGTTTGGGAAGGAGAACAAGAAGAAGCAGCTGATACTCAAGCTGCCTGTCATCTTCGCCAAGATTCAGCTGGAGCATCACATATCTCCGGGGGACTTTCCCGACTGCCAGAAAATGCAGGTGGGAGGCCCCTGGGAGCAGGGTGGAAGGGGCGCTGGGCAGGCTGGCTTCTGTGGGCTCCAGGAGAGATGGCTGGATGGCGGGTTCTAGAAAGCACCTCCCGCCAATGGTTCCCTGGGAGCGGGGTTTTCTAAGTTAGGAGAAGGGAGGGAAAACCCCAAGCAACTGTGGCTCAGTTGGGGTAGTTTATGTCTCTCCTCCATAAAAGTCCCAGAAGGTGGTACAGGGCTGGGTTGGTTCTTGACAGAACCAGGGACCCAGTCCCCTGTCTCCTCCATTCCTGGCCTCCAGTCCCAAGAACCCTCACTGCACAGGATGGCTATGGAAACTCTGGCTCTCATATCTGCATTCTAGCCAGCGAGATGAGGTGGGAAGGCGCTAATGGGACAGTCACTCTCTTTAAGGACACTTTCTAGAACAGTGCTGTCCAAGTACTCTATAAGCCGATGAAAGAATTCTATGCTGTCCTCTCCAATATGGTGACCACTGGCCACACTAGAACTGAAATGTTCGCTTTTATTTAATTCTAAGTCACTTAAATTTAAATAACTACGTGTGGCCACTCCATTAAACAGGGAGTTAGTTCTAGGAACACCCATGCAACCAACTCGTTAACATCCAGTTGGCCAGAGCTTAGTCACGTGATATTGCTGGCTGCAAGGGAAGCTGGGAAGTGTAGTCTTTCCCCTAAGTGACCTGGAGCCCAGGTAACGTTCTGGGATTCCAGTACCAAGGAAGAAGGGACAAATGGATCTTGGGGAACCATGGGGAGGCTCCATGCAGGTCCAGGCCTGAGATTAACCAGTGGCAGAGCTGGGTGGGCATGCCTGACTTGGGGTCCTGCCCCCTGCTTCACTATCGTACATCCATCTTTGTGGTCACGCTCGGTGGGCCTCTCTGCCTTGGCTCTGGAAATTGATGTGCTGCCACGACATAACTCAATCTTTGCTGCGACTCTGCCAGTGCAGGTGACCTGTGGCTGCCCGTGTGAGAAGCATGACCACAAAGCCAGCCCCGCAGCTGCTGCCCTAGCAGAAGAGGACATGGGGGTGGCGTGGGGGGCGTCCCAGGGTCTCCTGATGCTCTTTCCATCCCGGGTTCACTCCCATGTTTGGCAGCAAGCTCCTGGCCTTCTCCCTGAGGTGGGGCGGCAGCTAATGGAGTGGCAGGAAGTGGATTTTCTTGAGCTTGCATCACAGCAATGGGGCAGCTGGGGTGCCCGGGGAGCAGGCAGGGCTGAGTGCTGGCTCCGGGGCTCTGGTACAGCTGGAGCTGATGTCAAAATGTCGAAATCCTTCTGTACCAGCTGGCAAACGGCCACTGCTCTGACTCATACAAGGTCCTCAGGGGCTCCCTGCTGTCTGTTGATTCTGGGGCACGCCCGGCTCAGAGGGGGGGGCCTGTGGGACCCTGTTGTCCAAGCAGGGTCCAAGCAAATATTCAAATATGCCTGCAGCTCTTGGTAAATGGCTGCCACCTGAGCAGCCCAGGTGTCCTTGTGCCACCAAGGAGCCGGGGCCTCAGAGGCGGCGTCCCCTGACTTCCTGGTGCCTTCCCTTCCCCAATAGGAGCTGCTGATGGCTCACGACTTCACCAAGTTCCACTCACTGAAGCCAAAGCTGCTGGAGGTCCTCGACGAGATGCTGACGCATGACATCGCCAGGCTCATGCCGCTCCTGCGGCAGGAGGAGCTGGAGAGCACCGAGGCCCGCGTGCAGGGTGGTGCTTTCGAGGGCACCCACATGGGCCCATTTGTGGAGCGGGGGCCTGACGAGGCCCTGGAGGATGGCGAGGAGGACTCAGACGACGAGGCCGAGTGGGTGGTGACTAAGGACAAGTCCAAGTACGACGAAATCTTCTACAACCTGGCGCCGGCTGACGGCAAGCTGAGCGGCAGCAAGGCCAAGAGCTGGATGGTGGCCACCAAGCTCCCCAACTCCGTGCTGGGCCGCATCTGGAAGCTAAGCGACGTGGACCGGGATGGCATGCTGGATGATGAGGAGTTTGCACTGGCCAGCCACCTCATCGAGGCTAAGCTCGAGGGCCACGGGCTGCCCTCCAACCTGCCCCGCCGCCTGGTGCCACCCTCCAAACGGCGCCACAAGGGCTCTGCTGAGTGAGCCACCGTCACCGCCGCCAGCTCCCCCACAGGACTCCCCAGCTTTGGCCAGCTGCAGGCGCGTCCCCACCCCGGCCCACATGCACCCCACCCGTCCACCTCAGCTGTCAGGAGGGGACCAAGGGAGAGGCCAGACTTCTTGCCCACCCTCCACACCCCTCCCCTCGCACACACCAGGGCATGTCACCCCAAACTAACACACACACACACACACAGAGATATCTATCATGTATCAGTCATTCAAGTATTTATTGAGCACCTGCTATGTTCGATGTTGGGAGCATTCTAGGTGCTGGGGATTCCGGCAGAGAGCAAACCAGATCCGTGCATGCCCTGGTGGAACCGACTTCTCAGAGAGAGCACATACAGACACACACCCAGCCCTCACCTCTCACCGGTGACCCCACCCCCGATTCTGGGGGGGGCCCTCTCCCTGTAAATGAGCTGCCAATGAGCTCATTGAAATGACTAACAGGCCCCCTGCCTTGCTTCCTCCGAACCACCCAGGCAAGGACACACACCACCTCCACCACCACTATCACTATCACCCCCCCCACTTTACATCATCTAGCCTCAGGACCATTGGGGGCTCCTGGGGAGACACAACATCCTAGTTCCTCAGGTGGACCCCTCATAGCCCCTCCCCCAGCTCTGGTTGCACCCCTGTCTCTAATAACGATCTTTAGGAGACAGAAAAACCCCTTTGATCTCTGCTACCCCAAAACTGTCCCTTGGGAGGTATTCCGTCCTCTGCCCATCTGCCCGGATTGAAAGCCCCGTCTGGCCCCCTCCGGCCGTTCCTGGGGGTCGGAATTTTAGACGGCAGGGCCCCGGCCCACCGTCTGTCCATGTTTAAATGGAGCCCCTACCAGATATAAAAGACCCCAGGGCTTTATTTCAGTCCCCTCTTCTGGGATGTCGTAGGGAGATGTGCTCTTGGTGCTACAGCCCCCCTACCCCTCTATAAGGACCTTGCACCCCACCCTCTGTCCTTGCCGTCACCGCACGTAAGTGTTTGACCCTGGTGGGGACCCCATGGGAAGGATGGGGAAAGAGGAAAGCAGGTGGGGACGTTGCCCCCGCCAGGGCGTTGACTGGGATTCCCACGCTCCCCGACACCCCCGCCCCCGCCGGGCACCAGGAAGGAGCCGTGAACAGAGTAGCGGCCCCACTGAGCGAATAAAGCCAAGCCTTTCCACGTGGGACGAGGCTGTTTTGGGGGGGGGGTGGGGGTGGTGGTGGTGGGTGTGTGTGTGTGTGTGTGTGTGTGTGTGTGTGTGTGTGTGTGTGTGTGTGTGTGTGTTCGCGCGCCCACCCCCACCCCGACGTAGGAGAGTCCGGGGCAGGTTTCAGGGGGGGCCCCTTCCAGCTCTCCCGGGCGGGGTGTGGGGTGGAGGCCGTGACTCATTGTCCCGGAGCCTGATGACTCAGGCCTGGGCTGGGGGCCAGACCGACATATTTTCCGAAGAAAAGTTTCTCCAGGGCCCTCCCTCCGGGACATCAATCGCTCCGCCCGCCGACGGGCCTGGGAACCGAGGCCTGCGGCGCGGGGCTGCGTGTGCGCGAGTTCGCGCACAACGTGCAACCGGGATACACGACTCCTGACACGTCGCTCCACGGACAGACGGGCTCCCGAAGGATCAGAGGTGGCGCTGCGTACGCCCAGGGTACTCGGCCCTCGGTATGCAGCGGACACACACCCAAGGCGGCACCCACGGCGCCCGGGGCCGCGCGCTCCCCGCTTTCGCGGCTTCCGGCGCCCCCTGGCGGACACTCGGCAGCTGCGCGGGATGGTGGCCTCAAACCCCGTCCCAGGCCGTGGGTGCTCAAGTCTCCGAGGCCACAACCCAGGGTCTGTCACCTTCCCAATGCTCTGCGCAGGGGCCCAGCTGAGTTCCCCTGGGGGACTCCTCCTTGCTCCCCCCCAGCGCCTTCCCTCTCTGCTCCCTGGATCCTTGAGGATGGTTGCCAGCGCTGGAAGGCCTCTGAGCTTCCTTTGTTATCCATAAACAGTTAAGATTTAGTTGATTCTGAAACGGAGTCTCGGGTGAGGCAGTCGCCATAGCTAATGTCTAGATGCCAGGCACAATCACAAATGCTTTCTATACTATGTTATCTCATTTAGTCTTCAGAAGCTCTGTGGCACATGCATTGTCATCATCCCCATTTTAGATAAGGAAACAGGCAGCACTTAGCAGGCCCAAGGCTAACGACTGGGACTGTGCTCGCGCGTTCCGACAGTGTATGGCACTAACATTTGTCGTATATAAATTTCTGCGCTTCCAACCTCGATATTCCGAAAGCGCTCTGATTCCAAAATTCCAGAGCTGGAACATTGAGACGCCAACCGTTCTGAGATTGGCATGTATCTTGCGCCAAATCCGCCACTGACCATTTCTTTTTAAAAACTGGATTACCAGCAAATAGAAAATAAAATAATATTCGTATTTAAAAAATATTCCTGGGCAGCCGGGAAAGTTTTGGAGAGGGGTAGAGTCAGGAATATAAACCGTGCCGCCGCCAGGGATCCGCAAAGAAAGGTGGAGCCATTTACCTTTATTAAGATGGCTGACCCCACTCCCCCGTCCCTTTGCCGCTCCAGCCACTTTACCAAGATGGCAGCCACCGGAAGTGGGTCTCGGAAGTGAGCGGGAGGTCTGCGCGCGCATGCCTCAAACCGGATTTTCGCTCCCGGTAGCCGCATTTCCCTCTAACAAGATGGCGGCGGGAAGCTGTGGTGGGAGCGACCATCTCTGCTCGAAAAGCGAGGCCGATTCCGGCTTCCTGGGGCTGCGGCCCAATTCGGTGGACCCGGCACTGAGACGGCGGCGACGAGGCTCAAGAAATAAGAAGCGGGGCTGGCGGCGGCTCGCTCAGGAGCCTCTGGGGCTGGAGGTTGATCAGTTCCTAGAGGACGTGCGGCTGCAGGAGCGCACGAGCGGGTATGCGGAGAGGGACTTCCAGCACCTGGGTTACATGTGTGTGGGCGGGTGCAAGGCCGAGCGTGCTTCGGGAGGACTTTAGCGGGAAACGGGGTGGAGGGGAGCTGGGCACACCTGTGCGGGGCACTCTTGGCGAAATCGAGAGCGTGGGCGGTTGTCTCTTGGTGGGTGGCCGGGGGACTTGGTAGAGTTGCCAGATACAGGATGCCCAGTTAAATGAGAAATCAGGTAAACGACGAGTATTGTGATTGTCTAGTGTGTGTATGTCCCATGCCCCACCTTAGCTTAGTGCACGTTAAGTATTAGGTTCTGTAAACTGAAGGAAGAGGCCTTAGCCTTGAGGGAACCCATGCCGGTAAGAGGATGCTTGAATGAGCGTGGGAGGAAAGCTGGGGACTGAGAAGTTAAGCCTAGTCCTTCAGCAGCATCTGGCTCCCTCCCCAACATCTGTAGCTGACATTTGCATTTTCATTTCTCAGTGGCTTGATATCAGAGGCCCCCGATGAAAAACTCTTCTTCGTGGACACCGGCGCCAAGGAGAAAGGTGAGGAAGGGCTTTTGTGGTGGTACATCGTGATGGTTGGTTGTCATCTAGCCTGTCTCAGCCTCTGAGGAGATTTGAGTTAATGCCATCCATGGCTTAGATGGCAAACACCTGCTAAAAAGGGGCCTTACTGTAAACAAGAGGACCTGGGATGAACAGAAAGTAGGCTAGAGACTAACTTAAGGCAAATTTTCTTTGTGAAATATCAGAGATCTCAGTGCACTGAAAAACCAGCCAGGGTCTGCTTCGATAAGTAGATAAGTCATAAAATAGTAGATCTCATTAATTTTCAGAAAAACAAGTCAAGTACCTGTTGTAAGGAATTCAGCTAGTTTTAGTTAATAAAATGCTTTAACAAGAAGCAGAGGATCCACTTTAATGAGTGGATGAGAAACTTGTCTTAACCTGCTTGCCATAATATGCCAAAATGCAGGGTTGGGACATGCCAAAACAAGTGGAGAAGGCAGGGATTGTTGGGGTTTACGTCACTACCTGGAAAACCAGACTAAGGCTAGGCAGGCTGTTTTGACAAGGAAATAGAGAACAGCATAACAGGTCTGCTTTAATGGGAAAGATGTTAGCACCAATAAGCAAATGGCAAGCTGCTTTAATAACAGGAAACTGTTAATGATCACCTATGAGATCGGTTAAGGGATGTGTCTTAACCAAAGCGAGTGGACTCGTTTCATGAGCAGAAAAAGAGGATTTGTTTTTGGATACTTTTAAAGCATATAATAGTGATTGTGCACTTTTATAGGTGATCACTATGCTTTATACTCTTGAAATAGTTGCATGCCCAGACAGCTCTGTGAGGTGGGCATTGGTGGTCTCGTTTGGGAAGTACAGAGAAGCAGAGTCTCTTCACAGGGACCCACAGTAAACGGAGGGATATAGATTGTGTCTTAGTATGTTTTGTCCTGGAATTCTTCCTTTTTACTGTTAGGTTTTAGAAGTAAAAAGCAGAAGCCCTTGTGCTAAGATTTGCCCATCCTAGGCCCTGAGTCCGGCTCCTTGGGCTGCAGTGTTGCTGGCTACCTGCTTTCCCTTTGTCAGTGTTGCTGGGTTTTTTGTAGCTGTCCCCCTGCTGTGTCTGGAAGCCTTTAGTGTGCAGGGCTGTGGGTCCAACCAACTCTGTTCCCAGCACAGGGCTGCTTCCAGGTGGCCCGTGACGTGTGTAGTACCGGGTCAGAGCCTGGGTGCTCTGGGCCCTGTCCTTGGAGGCCTCTGTCCTCAGGTGGGAACCCGGGGTCAGCCCAGAGCCTTCGAGTCTGCTGGATGCAGGTTTGATGGTTCCAATGGAGGTCTAAGGAGCGGGGTACAGAGTCGGCCTTGGGGTGTGAGGAGGCCTGAGGCCTTGGTCCTCTCCTTTCTCCCACCCCCAGAACTTAACAAGACAAGGACCAAAGGCCAGAAGAGGTCGCTGCTTCTCAAGAAGCCCCTTCGGGTCGATGTCCTCCTGGAGAACACGTCCCGGATCCCTGCCCCCAAAGAGTGAGCATCCTGCCACCTGCGGACCCTTCTTTCCCTCTGGATTCAGGCCTTGTGCCCTCTGAGCAGCAGCCCCCACTCACTTCCTGGCCCTAAGGGAAGTGCTGGCGAGGGAGGGGGAAGGGGGCTAGTTGAGGGGCACTAGGAGAGGAGGGGTGGGGTCAGGTTCAGGCTTTGAAGAGTGGATTGGAGGGTGTTGGGGGATGGAGGGCTGTGGCTAAGGCAAGTGAGGATGGGGCCTGGACCTGGCTGGGGCAGGTTGGGATGAGAGGAGGGGATGGGTGGGAGCCATAGTCAGGGGTTGGATCACCTGGCTTGGTACCTGGCCCCTGAAGGCGAGGTGGCAGGACCACCCCTGAGGTGGGGATGTGGGGAAGGACCAGCTGTGGGGCGATGCCGACGTCAGTGTTGAGGTGTACAGGGCGCCCACCTGCAGCCTGGAAGACAGAGGCCGCTGTGCTGCTGGGTCTGGGGTTTGAGGGAAAGGCCTGGGCAGCACCCGGACCTGGGGAGACACTCTCTGGAGCTGCCGGGCCCAGTAGGGGCGGGAGAGCCAGGAGGCAGTTGCCCCATGGAGGGTGCATGGGGAGGAGGTGCTGCAGGTGGAGAGGGCAGGGCACTCCGGTGGGAGAAGCTGGGCCCTTCTCCGGCCTCTGCCTCACCTGCTTCATTTGCGTCGCTTCCCCCGTCTCAGCATCCTCGCCCACCAGGTCCCCAACGCCAAGAAGCTCAGGCGGAAGGAGCAGCGATGGCAGAAGCTGGCAGAGCAGGGCGAGTTGCCGCAGGTGGTGCGCAGGGCGCAGGCCCAACTCCTCTGCCCTCCCGCAGGCGGATCCCGGCCCAGGCCCCCTGATGCTGTGGGCCAGCCCTTCTATGACCTCTGGGCCAAGGACAGTGAGTGTCACCTGGGGCTGGGGTAGTCGTGCAGGTGTGGTACCCCAGCCGCACTGTGGTCTCTCCTGCCTCAGCGCCACCTTCATGAAGGGGGTGGGCTTGGGGAGCCCCAAAAGCCGTGACCCTCCCCCACAATGCAGAGCCCCCAGCAGCCGCCCTCGCTGCCTCCACAGACCCGCTGGAGCGGCCCCTGGCTGGCCAGGATGCATTCTTCCTGGAGCAGACCAAGAAGAAAGGCGTGAAAGTGAGTGTCCAGTGGGCATCCGGGTGACGGAGTCAGAGGTGGGCCGGGGGCAGTGGGACCTCAGTGCCTTCGTTCCACTGCCCACCTGTCCTGTGACCCAGAGCTCATGTGCTGGAAGCAGGTGGAGCAGGCGGGGACCCCGTCACTGTGGCGGAGCCTCGGGGAGCCTGGCGCAGTGGCGGAGCAGGCGGGGGTGTTGGAGGGAGCATATCAGGTCTTGGAGTTTCATCCTGCAGTGTCTGTGGGGGTGGGTGATGGCCCAGCTGGCCACTCAGAGGAGGCGGGGTCGACGTGGCTGGGAGATGACCCAAGACTAAGTTTCTGGGAAGAGGCAGTGGGACTGAAGGCAGTAGATGTGGGGAGATGAGGGCAGGGGTGTCCAGGGGACCCCAGCTTCTGTTGGAGGCGGAGGGCCTTGGCTGCAGGGAGGCCAGACAGCAGGGACGAGGAAGGTCCGGGGTGTGGGGCGGCGCTGCTGGCCAGTGCTGCCCAGACCTCAAGTTTCCAGGTTGTTATGACACTGATCTGAGCAGCGGGGTCCAGCTGGGCCCAGGGGCCACCCCGCGAGTCCGTCAGCCATGACCCATTTGACAGATGCTGCTGTGGGTTTCAGACAGGCTGCAGTGACTGAAACCTAGGCCCCCACACCACACAACTTTGCCAGTATCCCCCAGTGCGCCTACCGTGGGGGCTCCAGGTGCTCTCCTGGAAGAGGGGGCAGAGGCCCTGCATGCGGTGCCTGCTGTCCTGGGGTGTCACTCTTGGGCCACCAGGGTTCCGAGGCTGTGGGGCTGCCCGCGGGGTCCCCATCCTGCAGCTTGTGATAGTGTAAGCCTGGGCTCCGGGCTCCTGGGCCTGACCTGCCTGGTTCTCCCTCTTCAGCGGCCGCCACGTCTCTGCGTCAAGCCCTCGCAGGCACCTGCCGTGGAGGTGATGCCCGCTGGTGCCTCCTACAACCCGTCCTTTGAGGACCACCAGGTACTGCCCCAGGCCCTGGTCAGCGTGCCCTTGCCAGGCGCTTTTTTTGTGCTCATCCAGAGGTGGGGACTTCGCAGTGACCAAGATGCTCCCGAGCCTGCCCTCCTAGGGCTGACAGTCCAGTAGGGGAGACAGACGTGTTCCCAGACAGTGACAACCCAGAGTAGGCAGGACTGGAATTGGGGGACTCAGAAAGGTCACCAAGCCCAGCCCCGGGAGTCAGGGAGGGCTTCCCAGAGGAGGGGACATCAGAGACTGAGGGGCGTTTGCTGTGGGAAGGCAGGAATGGGTGTTCCGGGCAGCAGAGCAACGTATGCAGAAGCCCAGAGGTGAGGGAAGCCGTGATGCCTTTCAGGGTCCACAGGAAGTAGACACGAGATGATGTGGCAAACGTAGCAGACCATGTGACCAGATGATGCCGAAGGCAGTTTAGCAGTGGGAAAAGCCTGCGGTGGCAGTCACTTCATTTCACTGGTGTTTGTTGAGCACAAGTGTCGTGAACAGGGGGGACAAACCTCCTGCCCTCAGGGTGCACAGGTTCCCAGAGAGAAATCAAGGTCAAGTAGATGTGGGGCGCACATGGTGCTACTCAGTGTGCACAATTAGAGGGTCTCGGCTGGCAGGCGTGGCCTGCCCGAGAGCAGTGTCTGCACCAGCATCCAAATGGCGAGCTCAGCCACTGACTGCTGTCCATCCCTGAGGGACTGATGTGGCAGAGGTGCTGTGAAATGACACTGTCGGTCTTTTCATTTATTTAATGCTTTGTGGACGTGCACGTGATTTGCCCTCCTACAGGACACTTCAGTGGGTTTTAGCATAGTCACAGCTGTGCAGTTACTGTAATGACTTTGGAATGTTTTCATCACCCAAGAGAGAAACCTCAACGTCCATCTGCTGTCACCCCCTTTCCCAGAGTCCCCATCTCCTGTCTCTGTGGATTTGACATTTCTGGGTGTTTCACATACATGAAAATAGTGTATGGAGACCAGACTGTCCTTTACAGCAGGGGTCCCTGATCCATGGGCTGTGGACCAGTATCGGTCCATGACCTGTTAGGAACCAGGCCACAGGGCAGGTGAGTGGCAGGTGGGCCAGTGAAGCTTCATCTGTATCTGCAGCTGCTCCCCAGCACCAGCATCACTGCCTCAGCTTCGCCTCAGATCCTCAGGCATTAGACTCTCAGGAGCGCCAGTCCCTGGTGTCACAAAGGTTGGGGACCGCTGCTTTAAGGAAAACAGCAGGGACTCTGGGCATTAAGGGTTAAAAAGTTCTCTGACCACTGGGGAGTGTGGGGTTTGAGGCTGCATTGGGGAACCAGGCATATGGCAGGCACTGGGGACAAGGGCAGATGGGAAACTGGAGGACCAGCTCTGTAACCCCCAGGGGAGGCCCCCCAGGACTTTGGTCCTCAACTCACCCCGCTCCCCCACACCAGACTCTGCTCTGGGAAGCCCATGAGGTCGAGCTGCAGCGGCAGGAGGCGGCAGAGAAGCTGGAGCGGCAGTTGGCTCTGCCTACTGCGGAGCAGGCCGCCACCCAGGTGAGCCCACACAGGCCCACCCTCCCTTCTTCTCAGAGCCTGTCCCCACCCCCACCCCACCAACGCGCCTGGTCCCCCACCTGGCCCCTGACACACGCTCCCTACCCCAGGAGTCAACCTTCAAGGAGATGTGCCAGGGGCTGCTGGAGGAGTCAGATAAAGAGGATAAGGACGGGGAGCCAGGCAGGGGCCAGGACGGGGGGCCTGAGGCCAGAGGAGACCAGAATGGAGGGGCTGAGGCGCCAGCCACGCCTGCCCGCCTGGCCGCTGTGGACAGAAAGACAGAGCAGCAGCGGCGGCGGGAGAAGGCCGCCCGGATGCTGGTGAGCCCTGTGGGCTGGGTCTGCTTTCCCTGCTCTCAAAGCTTGATTTTCCCAAGCCTGCTTTCTGTCATCTTGCCACCTGCTTTTCTATGCCCTTGGGAATCCGAGGATGGTCTGCCAGCTGACTTTCTCTGCGCTCTCCAGCCACTGTTCTGGGGTCAGGCTACTGTGGGGCACACGGTAGTCCTGCTCTGGGGTTTGCTCAGGGGTGGGACGCGTGAGGAGGTTGTGGAAAACCACCGCTGGGGAGAAACAAGCAGCTGCCCCAAAGTAATGTCAATCAGGGAGCCATGTCAGGCCCTGGAGAGGCCTTGGGAGGGCCCCCGGGCAGAGGGCGGGCCCCATGGGGCCGCATGGCGCTGGCTGAGCCCAGCCTGGCATTTCGCAGCGTGTAGAGCAGGCTGTGGTGCGGGCCGCCCGGCTGCGGCGCCAGGAGCTCTTCAGACTGCGTGGGATCAAGGCCCAGGTAGCTCAGCGGCTGGCGGAGCTGGCATGGCGGCAGGAGCAACGGCGGGCGTGGCGGCGGGCAGATGCCAACAAGCCCCGCAGGCTGGGGCGGCTTAAGTGAGTCTAGGGGTGGTAGCAGGGGGCAGGGCAGATCCCCTTTCCAGGTGCCTTCCTGCTTGTGCCTGGCCCTGTCCCAGAGGCCCTCTTCCCAAAGGCCCCACCCCCACCCCAGGGTCCTTTGCGCTCTGCTCTCTCCCAGGTGGACCTGAACACTTGCCCGTTTTCCCTAGGTATCAGGCCCCCGACATTGACGTGCAGCTCAGCTCCGAGCTGCCAGACTCACTCAGGACCTTGAAGGTACTTGCTACCCATGCTGTGGGGAGCCCAGTGCCCAGTGATGACACCCATCCTTGCTCCCCGTGCCCCTCAAGGGCTGTGGGTGACACCATGGCTGCCCCAGGCTGGGCCGGTTGGGCTGCTGCCGGGGGCTGAGGGCACGGGGTCCCGGGGTCCCGGGGCTGGGATTTCCAGGGCCAAGGGGCTAGGTGATGTGAGGTTTGAACCTGTGACCCTCAGAGGGCCTCGCGTCCCAGCCAGGTCATAGCGGCTCCTGGTCCCACCCTGCTCTGGAGCTGAGAACGGATCTTGTTTCTTCTCCACTCAGAACCTTCCAGAGCTCCAGCCCCCTCCCCCCAGCTTCTGCCCTGCTGCACCCTCTGCCCGCCCAGGCTTTCCCCCGCTGTCACCAGCCCCCTTCCTATGGCCTTCTTCAAACCCAGCCCAGATGCAGTCCCTGGGTTGGCACCCATCACAGTCTTCGTTGGTGGGGAGGTTGCAGGGGGCCAAGTCCTGGCGGGACTTCGGCCGCTGAGCCCCCTCTTGTGTCCCACAGCCCGAGGGCAACATCCTCCGTGACCGGTTCAAGAGCTTCCAGAGAAGGAACATGATCGAGCCCCGAGAGAGAGCCAGGTGGGACCGGGCTGCCACAGGGGAGGCGGGTGGTCTGCGCCATGGCTCACTGGGAACTGACCACTAGCGTTCCCTCCAGGTTCAAGCGCAAGTACAAAGTAAAGCTTGTGGAGAAGCGGGCGTTCCGAGAGATCCAGTGAGTGGCGCCCCCTTTTCTCGCCTGCTGTTGTCCACTGGGTCCCTGGGCCCATCCCAGGCCTGGCAACCGGCATTGCTCGGGTTGGGGTCAGCCCATCAAATCCTCCTGAACAAAGAGTTGGGGCGAGGGGTCCCCAAATGAAAACGGAAGGGGGTGTCAAGTGGACGAGAATGTGGGACCCACGCCCCTCATCCACTGTCAGCCCCTCCCTCTGTCCCCAGGTGGTAGCTGCCACTGGATGCCAGAGCCCCCACCTCTCAATAAAGCATCTTCTGACCAGCACCTGGTGTGTGACTTGTCATATGTTGTGGGCAGCTTGCGTGCGTGCGCGCGCGCTCTCTCTCTCTCTCTCTCTCTCTCTCTCTCTCTCTCTCTCTCTCTCTCTTCCCCTCTAGCACACAAGGATGTAGTTTCCAGAACCTTCATCTCCACCAAAACCTGATGGGAACCCAGATGTGGCAGAGGGCCGCCCCACAGAGGCAGGGTGGGCAGCTGTCCCCGGAGTGAGGAAGGGGGCGGGCTGGTTGGGGGAGGGGAGAGGAAGTGAGATCCACACCGTGTTCGGGAGATAGCTACTGCTTTCGGCCCCAGGTGACGGAGAGGCAGGTCTTGATGACAGCATTGTCATTGGTGGTGGCAGTGGCTGACACTGGCTAAGCACCTACTGTGCTTGCAGACAGTTACTCAGCCCTCATGCCTGGAGTTCACCCCATTTTAAAGGCAAGAAAACAAGCATGTCACAGGGGTAACTGTCTCCCCCTCCCCCACACCTATTTACTAATTTTTGAATCTTTAATTCTACAAGTAATATAGGACTGACCCCGTTAGAAGTTGATACGGTGCATAAAGATACCAAAACCACAACTGTCACTCTCAATTTTTGCTCTCCACACCTGCTCCTCTGCACAGAGGTGGCTGTCACTGCAGTTTGGGGTGAAGGGTACTGTAACGGACTGTGTGATTCTGTTAAGTTGCTTACATGTTCACGTGAATAGAATCGTGCTGACCTTCTATGTCCTGGGTGGAAGGTGCCACCATGTGGTTTCTGACCTGCGTTTTAGTGCATCTTCGAGGACTTCCCGTGTCTGCAGGGTGCTCCCTCGTTCTTTTTCACAAATGCATAGGCTTCCACTACACTGGTGCCAGTTTAATTTAGCCAGGCCCACGTTTTGCCTCCTGGTGATGCTGGGATGCATAGCTGTACATGTGTCTTGTCACATGTGTCTGTAGGACAAGAGCCTGGAAGTGAATCTCTGAGCTAAAGAGACAGTGTCTCTGAGGGGTCATTTGATGGATTCAGCCAAATTATCCTCTGTGTGGGCTGTGCTGATGTCTGTTCCCAGCTGTGTGTCAGGGGGCCCATTCATTTGCCTAGCTTCATACTGGGTGATCGCCCTGTGTGTGTCTATTGTGCCTGGTTGCCAGTGAGGTCGAGCTCATGGTCACTGGCAGTTGCCTCTTCTGTGCAGGTTCAGACCTTATGACCATTTTCCTCCTGGGCTGTTTGGGATTTTCTTGTTTATTCATAGCAGCTCTTTGTTTGTTATGGATCTGAAGTCCGTCATACATGTTAACAAACATTTCTCCCAAAGAAAGCTAGGCTTTCTGATTTTGTAGAAGGTATATAGTAGTATTGGATGTTTCTAATTCTCTGTTAGTCTTTCTGTATTTTTTATTGCAGCTTTGGGAAGGTTTTTTTCAGGACGATGTTTATAAAAATAGAGCAAGTAATGCATGAGAAGAATGGATGAAGGGAGAGACTAACGTCAGAGCCTCCCACCACAATCCATAAAACATCATGACTTTAAGGAACTACCTTCCTCTGCTGTCTTAAAAAAAAAAAGGAAAATAAGAAAATAGCTCTGTGGGTGGGAGGGTGTAGGGGATAGTAGGTCAAGGTGAAAATAAAAGCCACTTGCGATATGCTGAACCTTAAGCCTTGGGCTCTGACCCAGTAGCCCGAAGGAACCTGCTGGAAGGGCTCAGTGCCCAAGATGACCCTCAGAACGTTCATCAAATACAAGAATGGGGCTGTGCGGTCACAGCCACCCAAGGGCAAGTTTTACAGTCTGGACACGGGGCAGGGTCCTCAGGAAATTCACACTACTTTATTGCCTGGGGAAATGCGTCTCTTACTGTGTATGCAAAAAAACGGGCTCTCTGACAAAGGCATGTGTGCATGCAATTGTATGTCACATCTAATTTTACAGCAAAAGAAATATTAAAAATGCTGAACTCCATCCAGTTAAATGATTTGCTAGCTGAACTGATGCCTGCAACTTCCTTTGAAATGCAGAAAACAATGGGATCACTGGTTGGATGGATGGGGGATGGACAGGTGCCGGATGCATCAAAAACAATGCAGTGAAACTCGGATGGTGGAATCTAGGTGATGTGAAAAACAGCTTTGCTATTTAAAATTTGTTCCTAATTTTGGAAAAGGCACATTTGAGATTAATTGATGCTAATGGAGCTTGAGCTTTTGGATACTTATTTGAGTTGGTTCCTTTCAAGGCCCTCTACTCTCTTGAAATTTGTGAAATTTTCCCCCAAGTTGTAAAGCGATGTACAACAGACCACCCACCAACTGAGCAATGGCTGAGTAAGCTGGTACACTCACTCATGTGGGCATGACTTGAGTTGTTAAAAGGATGGAGGTTGTCTGGAGGTTGTCTGTGGGCAGCAGCGTGGGGTGAAGAAGTGTCTAGACCTGGTTCAGATCCCGACTCTTACTGGCCGTGTGACCTTGTGAAGGTTACTTGCTTTCTGTGTGCTTCATTACGTGGACACAATGACTGCCCACTTCCCTGGGTATCACAAGGACTGAGTCTGCACGTGGATGTTTAGAACAGGGCCTGGCACAGAGTAGGCCCTAGATGAACGTGTGCTATTAAAACAATGTTAGGAAAAAAAATGGCTTTCAAAAAAACATGGAAACTTGCAATCTATGCCACATGCCCCACACGAGGACTTACCTTCTGCCCACTGATGGTGCTCCTGGGCTCCTGGGACCAGGCCGAAGGAAGCACCAGGAACGCAGGGGGATGGAAGAAGCAGAGCATAGTGCGGAGGCAGGCCCCACAGAGTGCCGTATAGAATGGGAGGAAATGCGGTGATGATTTTGGGGGCAGGCCCAGCCACTCGGGAGGGCGACCTCCGCCACCACTACCCCAGGGCTGGGGCTCATGTGTAAGAACCCAGAGGTGTTTATGTCCTGACGCTTCGTGGAAAAAAAGCAAACAGGATCTGCCACTGTCCACTCAGGTTTGTCACACTGACCCCGCGCCCAGGTCTCTGGTGTGGGGGCTTCCAGGGGCTGCTTTCTCCTTCATGTGACTTTTCCTAGCTTCTCCAACGTTTCTATAATGGAGAAAACTTTTTAAATTGTGGACAGAGATTCCTCCTCATGTGCAAAGAGGCCTGCTACTGTACTGTTTGGAAGATCAGAAACTGTCCAAAGATAGAACAGTAAGAAATGGGCTTTTCCGAGTGGGGTGTCTGTCCTTGGGATGCTTCACCACCATGTAAGACAACTTCAGCGTTTGGAAGGATTTTTACTCATCTGGGAAAATACGCTCTCAGAGAACTGTTAAATTGGGGAATGACATAACAGTGGACCGCAGACTAGCTTAAAATGTATGTCCACAAGGACACAGAAGGGACACTGAGAGGGTCACATGAGAGTCAGCGGACCACACTCAGGTGGTAAATGGTGGTGGCTTATTCATCTCTTCCTATATCTGCTTTTCTGTCCTTTCTTCTCTTCCCTAATGTTCATTTTGGGGGATGCCGGCGGGCTTGGCTGACCTCCACCCACCCTTCTCCCAGCAGATGCTGGAGCAGCCACTGCACTTACCAGACGCCTTTGCAGCTAGATTCAGAAGGATCCAGCAGTTACTGTCCCTCCAGAGAGGTGGGTGGCAGAGGTGATCCAGGGGGACGGCCAGGACTTTCTCCTTTCCACTTAGAGCAGGGGTCCCCAAGCACTGGGCCGTAGATGGGTAACAGCACCTGGACTGCTAGGAATGGGGCCGCACAGCAGGAAATGGGCCAGCCAGCAAAGCTTCCTCTGTATACGCAGCCGCTCCCCAGATCCTCAGACATTAGGTTCTCGTGGGAGCACTTGTCCCTGGTGCCACAAAGGTTGGGGACTATTGACTTAGGGACAGCCTTAGGCAAATGCGGCAGGAGCCCAGACAGACAAGGGAGGGTGCCTCCACCCCTTCATGCTTACCTGTGCCACATGCTCATGGGGGAGGGTGTTGATGGACGCCTCAGACATGGAATGACAGGTAAGGCCAACCTCCAGAAACCTGGCCTCATCGCAGATCTCTCCCTTCCCTTTAAGGATAATGTCGTTTTTAAAATTCATACTTTTCCACATGTAGGAAGCTCTCTCTGTCCAAGGTCCTTGTTCTGGTCTTAGTGGCCAGAGTTTATTGTGACCCCCTTTTTTACCGCTGAGGAACTTGAAGCACAGATGAGGGGAGACCTGCCCAGGTGTGGCAGCACACAGGGGCCAAAGCTCAGAGGACTGGGCAGGGAGAGACTGCGGTGGTCGCGTGTGGGGACGGGGGCCTCTGAGGCGGTGGGAGTGGGTACCAGGAGCCGAGTGTAGACAAAAGTGGGGAGGAGAGAAGAGGAGGAGGTGGAGAAGGGAGGGCTGAGGGACGCAAGGGTGGGGCAGCAGCAATGGGGACACGGCAGGAGCACATGGCCGGAACTGGTGGGGGGCGGGCCAGGGTGGTGGATGAGCCTCTGCCACTTGCACCCCGACCCCACAAACTGGAAGTACCTCTAGGAGGTCAGAGGGGCGGCCAGGAGGTTGCGCCAGGGGCTAGATGGCTGTCACCTAGCCCGGAGGATGCAGGGTGGGGGACATCCAGTGACCGTGCGAGGAGTAGCCTGGTGGCGCCGCCTGCAGTCCTGCGTGAGCATTAACGTTCCGGGTGTAGACGGCCAAATGCAGGATCCCCCAAGTTCGAGGGGAAGCGGATACACATGCGGGAGAGACGGTGGCCGCCAGGGGGCGCCGAGAGCCGCGTCCGGGGCCAGCTGACCTGGGCGGTCCCTGCGCGATTCACTCACTGACCCTCGCTCAGGACCCCTCCAAGGGCCACACTGCTGTAGGGATGGCAACTAAACCCGGGTGGGCAGAGGTCCAAGGGGCCTGCTTAGGCCTGCCCAGAGGGGCTCCTGGGGGCTTGGGCTGCAGGTTGGGGCTTGAAGGTTCAGCTCTGGCTATGAGACTCTATCAAAACGTCCGCACTAGTTACAAACTGCCCCCGCTCTGGCCTGGCTGGGTGGGGGAATGGGAGGCGCACGGGGTCCGGGGACTGGAGGATGGAGTGGGGAGTTAAGGGTTGATGATCGGCTGGACAGGGCTCCTTGCCCATGATGGGCATGGGTAGGTCATGGTGGAAGGGAGGCCAGAAAGTTCAGACAGTTGCACTACAGGTCCTTGTCACTTTGCTGTGGGTAAGGGGTGTCAGGCGTCAACTCTGACTCTCCCACTATCACTCCCCTGCCCTGCGCCTTTCCCCCAGAACCCCTTGCCCAGAACCCCTAAGAGCTGGGAAGCCTCATTCCATCCCATTCATTCCTCAATGGATCCACCTATCCATCTATCAGTCTACCCATCCATCCATCCATCCATCTGTCTGTCCATCTGGTGGGCTGGCTGGCTGGCTGTCCATCCATCCATCCAACCAACCATCCACCCACCCATCCATCCATCCAGAGTGCATCCTGTATGATTCTGTTTCTATGAAGTTCTAGAACAGGCCAGCTAATGTAGGGTGATACAGATCAGGACAGTTGTGAGCCTCATGGGGAAATTGACAGAGAGGATGAAATGATCTATATTGTGAGCTGGGTGGTGGTTAAATGGTGTTAAGTATATGAAAAATTTACCAAGCTGTGCACTTAAGATTTGTGAGCTCTACGGTGTAAAAAAAGTAAATTAAAAAAAAAAAAAAAGACGATAAGAGCAGTCGAGAAAGGTCTCCCAGGCTCCTGCAGGTGCCGTACTCTTCAGCGTGCCCACACCCATACTTGCCCTAGCTCCTGCAGTTACCATGTTCACCATGGGTCCTGCCACTTCCTGCCGCCTGCACACATCTGCACGGCGGCCAGGGGCCAGTGTGCCTCTTGCAAATGGAAGAGGCCTGACAGGAACTTGGGTGGACTTTGGACAAATCTGTCCCCAGTGGAAGAAGAGCCCATAAGTACTACATTTAAATCAGAAATGTGCCTTTCCCTTTTAAGTATGTGAATCAGCTTCTTACCAGGGAAGGGCCAGATGGGAAGGAAGTGAGCCTGCCTCCCCACCAACTTGCCTGAATGCTAAGCGCCTGGCACTTCCCTAGAGAGAGATAAGAATTATCTCAGGGAGAGGAAGATAAGAATTCTGGTGCTAACAAATGACTGCCTTCCTGTTTCTCATATGGTTTTTACATGACTCAATTGTTTAAAATGTTTGTGAACTTCAAATAAATGGCATGTTGTTTTGAAGACTTTTTTTTTTGCGAAAATTAATGACGTTCACGATGGTAGCCCTTGATATAAGCGACTTGACAATGAACTTACTATATGTTTTCTTAAAGACGCATTCCTCTGACAAGTATTTACTGAGTTCCTGCCACATGTCATGCATCGCTTTAGATGCTGGGCACGAACCAAGGAGTGGGACAACACAGGAAAACATGGAGAGCATATTCTAATCGGTGGAGACAGCTATCATCATCAAAACATAATAAGCTACGTAGAATGTGAAGTGTGTGTGCGTGTGTGTGTGTAGCTGCACTGTGTGTGTCAATGCCTGCCTCCAAGCCTAGCAATATGTTGTGTGTCTTGTCCCCTTGGCATGACAGTGTGTGACATTGTTACTGTATTATTGTGCATCCGTGTCTCTTGGGGGCAAGTGGAGTTGCAAATTGTGTGTTGCTGTGTGTTGCTATGGAGAGGGAGCATGCCCACGGGCATTAATGATCACACCCATGCATGCAACTGTGCTATGGTGTATGGACGCCTGTGACTGAATGAATGAATTCTGTAGTGTGTGCTCTGCCTGTAACTGTGTGGCTCTCCGGGTGAGCTGGATGTATGTGTGTGTGTGTGTGTGTGTGTGTGTGTGTGTGTGAGAGAGAGAGAGAGAGAGAGAGAGAGAGAGAGAGAGAGAGAGATCTAGCCCAGAAGCCACTACTAATCCCCCACTTCCAGACAACAGAGACCCCTTTGTTTCCAGTGGCAGAAGGGGAATGTTCCTCTTCTCTCAAGGCCTCTGGCAAGTTCTCAACCCTAATCTGGTCAACAAAACCTCCTTTGAGCTTCTGCCCAGCGTCCGGCCACTTGCTGGGTGTGCTGGGAACATCACCAGATGTGGGGCACCGGCTGGATCTGTGACGACCAGGGTGGCTGAAGCAGTGATGGGGGGGACCCGAAGGGACACTGACCCAACTCAAGGGGGCCTCGGGGAGGGCTTCCTTGAGGACAGTATTCTTATACTTTTTGGAACAAAAGGAAAAATCATGACATATGGTTCTAAAAATGAACATGTGTGAAAAGATTTAACTTAACCCTGACAAGTGAGGAGTTCCGACCAGCTCAGAGGAGATCAAAGAATAGACACATTTACATATCAGGAATATTGAAAAGAATGTGCAGAGGCCCAGAGGCAGGACAGTGGGCAAGGTCCCTGAAGAGACCCCAGTGGTTCCATGGGGCATTGAGACAAGGGACAATGGGACCAAGCAGGGGCAGAGAGCAGCTAAGGCTAAGGTTTGGATCTTTGTTCTGACTGCTCCGGCAGCCCAGACCTCCACTTGTGGGACGCTGTCTGCCCCAGCCCTGCGTTAAGGGCTCTGAGACCATCGGGGTCAGAGGGCACAACCAGCAGCAGGGGTGGAGTGGGGCTTGACCCTTGTCTACTGCCTGCCCTGAGATGTCAGGGCTACGGCAGGTGAGAACCAGGGAGGCGAAGACAGAGGAAGACAGAAGCTGGGGCAGCAAGACCTTAGTCAGAGCTAATTTTTATGGAGTCTTCTGTCCCCAGGTGCCAGATGCCATTCTAGCCCTTTCCACAAGTATGAACGCGTTTAATGCTTACAGCGAGCCCCAGAGGGAAGAACTATTTTCACGTTGCTTCCTGTACTTTATCCCCACCGGCCTGACAGTTTCCACGAGGGCAAGGACCTGCTCTATTTCGTATCACTGCCTCCCCAGAAGTAGGACGGCAGGCAGGTGTTCAGTATATATATAGTCCTTGAAGGCCATCACGCCTGTCTTCCAGACCGGGAAACTGAAACTCAGAGAGACGCGTCTGCGCCCTATCCCCTTTTCTCGGCTGCCAGTTTCCAGCGTTTTTCGACAACCGCTCTTCTCGAGAGGGCTGGAAGGCGCAAAAAAGAGGCTGCAACGGCGATGCTGGGGGTCCCGGCGCGCTCACCGGGGCCTGCGTGCCCCGCACCCGCTCGGTCCCGGGCCCCCGTCCCGTTCTGGGAAGGGAAGGGGCCAAAGAGCAACCCTTCCACCGCCGCGCTGCGAAGCGAACACCAGCCTTAGCGACCAGTTTCCAGAAGGGAGCAGTTGGCCCGGAGCCCCGCCCCTGGGATCATACCATTCCGGCCCGAAGGGGAGATCCAGGAGGGGAGGCGCGGGGCTTCTCCGAAGGCCACCTCTATCGGGAAGCCTCTGGCCCACTGCGGGGAAAGTATGGGCGCTAGGGCGGGGGGCTGTCTCAGAGGGGGGCCGCGGGGCCCAAAGGTGGGCCTTTCTCCCGCGCTGCGAGTCCCTCTCCCCCAGCACCCCCCGACGTTGGTACGCGCCGTAGGGCGCTGAGCGCGGGGCGGAGCGGGCGCCGGGCTCAGCCAGCAGAGGCCGCACGTCCGAGACCGAGGTCGTTTGCCGTCTGCGCTACCGCGGATGCTGCGCTCGCGGGTCATGGCTCTCGCGGTCCGAGTCGTTTACTGGTGAGCAGAACGTTAGGAGCCCCGGCTCGGACCCTCCGTCCGCCGGATGGGGCTGGGGCGTCGGGCACGCGCCGTGGGACCCCTCGCGAGGCCAGGACTCCCGTGCGCGTGGCGTGGGCGGGGGGGTGGAGGAATCGAGGGCGTTGACCCCCCCACCCTGTTTGCGAGCTCCTGGTCATCTCAGAGGTGGCCCTGAGACTCCGGCGTGGCCGTTCGAAACCTCCCGACTCCGCGCTGCGTTTGGAGCGGCTGGTGTCGAGTTGGTGATGGGTCAGGGGCTGCTGTCCCCTCCCCCAGCACCGCCAGCAATCGCAGTCGCGGTGTGGATACCGAGAGTCGAGAAGGTTCGAGAATAATGCGGCGTGGGGGCGGGGGTGGGTTTGAAAGGAATGAATTAAGTGGACGCCCTTCGCTCCTGACCCTACTCTCTTCTGGCCTCAGTTCCCCATCTGTAGAGGGGGAGAGAGTGATCCTAACGGTGTTTAACGCGTTCGGTCCCGTGTCCCCGGTAGAGTGGAGAAGTCCCAGGAAGGCAGGGGACGTTGTCTTGTTGACCTCCTTGTCCCCTGGCACGCACAGGCGCGCTGGCGTCTCGGCGCTTGGTACACATATGTTCAGTGAGTGCGTCGTCCCTCCCAGACACCGCTTGAGGGAGGGGAATTTTAGCTCCATCTTGCAGGCGAGGAAACTGAGGCAGGGAGTGGGGGCAGGTCACAGGGCTAATGCAAATCTGGGCCCGCTAGCCGTGGCGTCTGTGAAATGGCCACGGGGTGGGGGTGGTGTGGGCGGGGTTTGACAGGTTCAGATCTGTCCCAGCCTTAGAAATGCTTGCTCGGCAAAGCAGAGGGGGGAGTGACCTTTTGAGGCGCCCAGAGACCTGTGCACCAGATTCCAGTCCCGGAATAGCCTGCCGTGGGGGCTGGAGACGCCTTAGATTTTATCTCTTAGACCCTTCTGCTGCGGTGGGTTGTGGGTGTGCACCCCTGGGCGGATGGGGTGCTGTTTCTGCAGTTCTCATTCTAACACGCCTCTCTGATTTCCTCCCTTACTCCTCTGCCTCATACTGGTGGTCTCCTTGTTCCCCACTTTTCCTGCGCCCACCTCTGTCTCATGTGTCCCTTGCTTTGTGCTGGATTCCCTCGTGTGGCTGACCACCGCCTTCTGTGTCCCTGTTCCCCCTCTCGGTGCCACTCCCCAACACTGTATTTTTTCCTCTCTCCCATGGGTGTCTGTTCCCTCTGTGGTTTTACCATCTGTGTCCCTCTTCATGTCTCCCTGGCCCCCTCCCATTCCCTTCCCTGGCTTCCCCCGGCCTGCCTTTCCCCGGTCCCCACCGGCTCCCTCTCTCCCTGGCCCTGCGTTCTTGGACTCTCTCCTCCCAGTGGTGCTTGAGGCTACAAGTCCAAGGTGAGCAGGGTGGCGGCCTTGGCCAACTCTGGAGGATGGGGAGGAGGGTGAGCTGGCGGGACCCCTGCTGACTGCTCTTGCGACCTCCCGCCCCCTTTCAGTATCTTCAGCTCAAGAAGAAGTTAGAAGATGAGTTCCCTGGACGCCTGGACATCGTGAGTGGGGGGCCGGGGAAGGAATCAAACGGCGGTTAGTCTCTGAGTAGCAGTGGGGGTGGTGTGGGCCGGCTCCATCCTCTGCTGGGGTCGGTACTCCCCCGGGAAAGGGCCGTATCCCCACAGGGCATCTGAGCCCCTGCAGCTTCTCTCCCTCTCTCCTAGAGTGGCGAGGGGACTCCTCATGTTACCGGGTTCTTCGAAGTGATGGTGGCAGGGCAGTTGGTCCATTCCAAGAAGGTTTATGTCACCCCCTCGTTTGGGGCTCGCTGAGGGCAGGGGCCGAGTAGGTGTCCTGGGCCCAGCTCACTCCTTCCCTCTCTCTCCCGTCCCCAGAAAGGCGATGGCTACGTGGACACGGAAAGCAAGTTTCTGAAGCTGGTGGCTGCCATCAAAGCCGCCTTAGCTCAGGGCTGAGGTGCCCCGAAGGCAGAGGTGAGGGGTGCCTTAGCCTCTGGAGCTGGCTCGTAGTCCTGATGTCTGCCGAACCTGAGCGGCCGTTTCACCCCATGCATTCCAGAACAAGTAGCAGGACTCACCTTGTAGGCCTGCTTGTCAGCACCTTCTGAGCCAGTGGTCAAACTGGTGTATTCCAGATCAGCCCCAGAGCCAACCTGTCCTGGAACTGGGCACCGGGCACTAGACCTGCCCAGAGCCAAGTCCTGGCTCCTGACCCTTGAGAGCCTAAAGCACTGTCTCCCACGCCCAGACTTGAGTGCCGCGTCCCACTGCACCATGTTCTGGAACTGAGCATCCAGCCCAGGGTACTGTGGATCTAGGCACCCGCCCCCAGCATGCTTTGCACCAGAGACGGGGCTCAGATGCCTTTAAACTCAATTTCCATTTCTGAGAGCGCTTTGCTAGACCAGAATGAGGTCATGTTCACTGAATTTGGGCGTGCAAAGTTTTGTGAATGCAGAGCAGACGTACAAACGTCATACCTCTTGTGCAGGTCTGAAATGAAGTGAGTCTTCCCCAAACTGAAAAGTCAAGAATTGTGTAGTTCTAGAGCTGCAGGAGCTGAACAAATTGTGGATTGTTGCTATAAGGGGAAGTGGGGTTAGGGATGCTACACTCATGGAACGTGAATTCTCAGTGACTCAGATGTCGCCCATTGCTCCCATAAACACACCACGTGCCACTGCCAGACTGTCCGTAACGCAGGCGGCTCTGAAATCTGTACAGGGTTTGGGGGGTTCCAGAACAGTGTGTGCGATCGCATCCAGCAGATGCAAAAACGATCAATGTGAGAGAAGGGGGAGGGGAGGAAGAGGGTTTCCTGATGACGTGTTTTGTGAGTAGTTTCTGGGGTCCCCCAGACCACCCGAAACCGGGTACAGCTGTTACTCCTGGGCTTATGGTTTATCGCAGCGAAGGGGCGGAGAGTGAAGTCAGTGGAGGGAAGACGCGGTGGGAGTGGGCAGGGGAGGCCGGAAGTGAGCTTTCAGGGTGTCTCCCAGTGAAGCCATGCAGAGCACTCAGTTCCTCCCAGCTGTGGTGTGTGGCGGCACAGAGCGTTGCCAGCCAGCACAGGTCACCCGAGCTATGGCGTCTAGTGTTTTTATTGGAGTTCGGTCACATCGCTGTGGCTGATCTTAGCCTCCAGCCCTTCCAGAGGTCAGGAGCTGCAGCCTTAGCACAGATGAGCTGTGGCCCTGAGTCAACCCAGACACTTACAGGCAGGACACTCCAGGGGCTTTGAGGTCACTGTTAATTACCTGGGGCCAAAGGTGGACCTGTAGGGTGAGGTGAATCCTACTCAATCAGGAGATGACCAGTAAAGTGGTCTGAGCTGGAACAGGCCGATGGGGTGTCGGAGAAACCAGTTTGGGCTGTGGGCTTCTCTGGGAACTGACCTTGACCTCCCCCTGGGTTACTGGGTCAGGCTTTCTGGGGGCTCCCGTGGCAGGCCTGTCACCAGACTTTCTTACAACAAACTCACAGGAGCTAAGTCTCGGCCCACCTTGCCTTGTTGGGCTAGAATTCTTCCCTCGTGGGCGTCCATTCCCTGTGCCTCAGTTTCTCCCTGGGATTGCACTTTTCCGTCTCCTCATACCACAGGCTCAGCTGCTCTCTGACCCCTCCCCTGTCTCCCTGGCAGCCCAGCGGCCTCGGCCCAGCCCCTCTCGGCAGATGCTTCATGACGGGACTGACTGAAATGCCCCCAGGATGCCGGTCTCTCCCTGACCCTTCTGCAGCTGCCAGGTGGGGCAGAGATCGTGGCCTGGTCTTTGCCTGTGTGAGTGCTTGCAAGTGTCTCCCCAGAATCCACCTTTGCCCACTGCTCCTCCCCTGCTTCACCACTGCCCTGCGCTCCCCTATGTCTCCCCTTTGCTGTGTGTGTGGTCCTGCTCCAGGCTCCCTTCTCCGGTAGAGGGTGGGGAGCCAGGACAGGGATCCCAGTGAGTGAGTTTCAGATTTCAGCCATATTTGCAATGGTTCACAATTCAATAAACATTGGATGATTTTCAACAAACGTGCCCATGTCTGCGTGTGTCCATTCGACCCCGGAACGTCCCCTTCCTCCTTTCCCTGTCCCAGAAAAGCAGCCCCTTGGACCTGGACGCCCCTGCCGGGCACTGGTCAGTAAGCGCTGACTGCAGCTCTGCAGCGTGATGCAGATTTAAACGAGACTCAGGCGCCCAGACCTTTCGTTCAGATGAGTCTTGTTGCGGCCCAGTGTCTCGCATGTCAGTCTGCTCGGGCTGCTGTGACAGATCCCAGAGTTCCTCTACCTTCTCCCAGCCTGGAGGCCGCAGGTGTCAGTGGGCATGGTCGCTCTAGTCCTCTGCTCAGCTGCAGATGGCCGCCACTTCGTCCTGGTCCTGCCACCTTGCCATGTCCTCATGTGATGTCTGCAGAAGTACCCTGTGGCCAGTGCATGTCCTGTTTTCCTCTGCTTATACATAAGGCACTAGTCAGGTTGGGATCAGCTCACTTAAGCAGCCTAGATGACCCCGTCTCTGGGCACGTCTGACTTCTTGGCAGAGCTTCGGTACACAAATTTGAGGTAGGGGGCTGTAACTTGTACCCTAGTGGTGCTGCTCTCATGGGGATTGGTGCCTCTCTGCCTCCAGCTGGGCTGGTGGTGCCACCAACAGAGGCTGGCGGAAGTGACACCCAAAACCTCCAGGCCTAGAAACAAGACAAGGCACTCGGCTCCCTTCCTCTGTGTGCTTGCTGTTTGCACGAAGCAGCCGCCTGAAGCCACCAACCTTGGCTGGATGTGTCCTCACGTGACGAGAGCGCAGTGGAGGCCTTTCGAGGCTCTGTGCTCGTCACCATAAGCCTCACACCTGCTGTGCCACACGCCTGAGCCCGGTGTCACAGGCACTTGGATCCTGAGAGAGTTTTTAGCCCTTGTCAGCTAAATTAGGGACGGCCGGGGTGCAGTTAGCCCCTTCCGGCAAGCCCAAGGGATGTTATTGCTGTGCAGCGGCCTCTAAGGCCATACCAGCCTCCACGCTGGCCCAGCTCCCATGTTGGTATTCTGCACTGGAAGTCTCACGGGCCCAGCCATTAATCAAAGATTGTCACCGCGATGGGAGTCTGGCCGCTTCTGTCCTGCTCCCGTGCAGACAAATGTTGGCCGTTGGCCGGTCATCATGCTCAGAATTCCATTGTGACATTTCACCACCCACAGCTGATGCTGAGCCAGGAAGGTACGGGCGGGTCCAATGGGGTTTAGAAAACCTCCCTTATAATCCCTTTTATGAAGGGTGAGTCCTGGTGGCTCTTAATAAATAAAAGCCTTTCAAAAGCAGGAGCAGAGCTTTCAGAAGCTCTTGCACAAAGGGCCATTTACATCTTGTGCGCATCTACCAATCCCAAAAAAGCTCATTCAAATCACAAACGTGAACAAAATTTCATGTGTCCGAGATCCTGCGGTCAGGAAGGCGGGGTAGCCCTAGCGATATCTGCCACCGCCCCTTTGTTTTAATTTTACCTTGTGTATGATGGAGAAAGAGAAAGTGCCACAATCCTATTTTAAGGTAATTTACACCTTCAAGCAAAGAGAATTCAGCAAGAACGTCAGTCACAGCCTGGAACCAGGCCGCACAGCGACTTCTTGTCCAACAGCGACACCATGTGGTTGACCATGAAAACTTCCCGGATCACCTAGGGTCACCAGGAAGCACAATGCCATCCCAGGGGATTCCCACGGAATCACTTCCGGTCACTGAGATTTAGTATAGTCAAGTGAGTCACTGTCTTTTGGCTTGGTGACGTGACACTTTCAAAGACTTACGGAAAAGGGAAAAAGAAATATTTCTTTTTCTAATTCTTTTACTCCTTACTGGCTTTGGGACCTCAAGACAAGTGACCACACCTCCGGGTGGAGGAGGAGGCAAGGGGATGAAGGTGGGGGGTGGAGGGAACCCAGGCTGGGATTGGGCATGGCCAAGGCCATGCACAAAATGGGAGATTTTACCCTCGAAGCCTTCGTAGCGTGAAGAGGTCTTCAAACTGCTTTTTGTGCCTCCCTTCTTTTCCTTACTACCCAGGGCAAAGATGGAGTCCATCTCTCCCCTCAGTCCAACCCCTCAGTGACTCTGCTGAGCAGCGCCTCGTGGAGGGCAGCTCCTCCCACCTTTTAAACTTTGAGGACATTTATTGTTAAGAATCTTGAGGTTGGTAGTCAGCTCAACAGTGTAATCAGAGTTTCAGACTTTTCTCTCTTTTCATTTTCTTACCTTTCTTTAGTTCATTGGCTTTTCATCTGCTTGGTGTTTTGGCTCATGGTGGCAAAGTGGCCGTTGCAGCTCCAGGCATTGCATCCATATTCAAAGCAGGAAGGAAGAAGGTACCTGGCTAGCACCCTCTCCTTTTGTGCCTGTCCTCCTGACATATTTTTTAAAAATCGAGGTAAAATTCACAAAACAAAATGTACCAGTTGAACCACTTTAAAGTGTATGATTGATTCAGAAGCATTTAGTACATTCTCAATGTTGTGCAAATATCACCACTTCATAGTTATAGAACATTTCATCACTCCGAAAAGAAACCCTTCTCCCATTAAGCTGTCACTCCCCATTGAACCCTCCACCAGCCCCCAAGAATCACTAATTAATTCCCTTTCTGACTCTGTAGGATTCACCTATTCTGGGTACTTCATAAAAATGGAATCCGAAATGTGTGCACTTGAGTGTCTGGCTTCTTTCCCTGGGCAGGGTGTTTTTGAGGTTTGTCCGCATTGTAGAGTATGTCAGTGCTTCGCTCATTTTATGATGGAATATTCCGTCATGTGGACATTTGCTGGTTGAGTCATCAGTTGATGGCATCTGGCTTGTCTCCACAATTGGGTGACTGTGAATAGGGCTGCTATGAACATTCATGAACAAGTTTTTGTTTTCTGTTCTTTTGGGTTTATTTTTGTTTTCGCATGACTGCAAGACTGTCGGCGCTTTTAACAAAATTAGGAGTCATTCCTGACTAGCATGCAATACCCGGCCCAGGGTTGGCCTACCACAATGATCACGAAGATGTCTTTTTGCGGCGGGTGTGTCTGGGTGCCATCCCACACGAGAGGGACACACTGCATTTGCCCCACGTGTTTCTCACAGCTGGGGCTCTCCACATTCAACAACTTCTCCACCAGAGGAGCATGTTGGTTGCAATCCTTGAGGTTACTCTGACACCCCATTATCATGCGAAGGCTGTCATCTGCATTCAGGTTCTCTCTCCTGGCTTCCCCATTCTGTGGGTTTGGAGGAGTGTGTAGGGACATGCATTCATCATCACAGTATGAAACCCAGTAGTTTCACTGCCCTAAAACTCCTCGGTGCTCTGCTGCTTGTTCCGCCCCCATCGCCCCTCATTCCGCCCCCTCGTCCCAGCAGCCACTGACCTTTCTCCTGTGTCTGTAGCTGGGGTTTTATGAGCAGGTCGTAGAGTTGGAACCATACCGTAGGCCACCTTTTCTGATTGGTGTCTTCCACTTAGAGACACATTTAAGGTTCTTCCGTGTCTTCCGTGGCTTGATAGCTCATGGGTTTTGGCGCTGAATAATGTTCCAGTTTCCAGATGGACCCCAGTTTGTTCATCTCTGACTAAAGACATCTTGGTTGCTTTCAAGTTTTTGCCACTGCGAAGAAAGCTGCTGTACACACCTTGAGCTGCTCTGTTTTTAAAGTCTCCCCATGGCACATTATTCCAGTGTGCACTAGGACACAGAGCCACAGGCCGGGGGGTGAACATCCCCCTGCACAGTCCAATGGAACAGCCACTAGCCTCAGGTGGCTAGTTAAACGAATTAAAATGACAGCAAGTTAAAATTTTATTTTTATTTCCATGGCAACGTTTTAAATGCCTGACAGCCACCAGTGGCTACTATATGTGTGTGTGTGTGTGTGTGTGTGTGTGTGTGTGTATATATATATATATATATATATATATTCCAATGGCTACCATATTGAATAGGCCAACAGGCCAGATACAGGATATTCCTTTCCATCATTCCAGAAAGTTCCATTGGTCAGCACTGGACTAGACGGACTAGACTTACCCTTATTTCACAGGAAATGCAAAAAGAGATTTCTTGATTCCGTATTCTTTATTTATTGGGTGTAACTCTTTCACGAGGAAGACACATCTCTCTTTAGCTGTTTGTTTACCCTTACAGTGTGCACAGGGAAAGTGGGAGACATACAGGATTCTCCCCAATTTAGTGACATCTGCATACTGCACTGGAGTCCCAGCGACTCTTGCTAGTTCTTTTTTCTCCCACGGGTGTTTACGTATTTGACATCTTTCAACCCATTGCAGACATTGTTTTTTTGAAGCTCAAAACGTTCCCCCTTTGGTTTCTTCAGCTTGTCCCCCGAGATGAGGGACTCCGCCTGAAAACCTCCGAGAGCTCTGTGTTTTGGGGGTGACAAGATGCTCTAGGCTCGTCTCGATATTCCCTGCCTCAGACCTGGAGTTGGCCTTTTTGCCCAAAAAACTGGGTTCCTTTGAGAAGGAAATAATATTTATTGACAATGTTCTGTGCCCCTAGAAATCTGGATGGGAGATAATAAACTCTCCAGGCCCTCAGTGGTCCAGACAGACTCATTCTAATCCTTTGGCACCTCCGCCCCTTGAGCTCTCCCTCTCTCTGCCCCTCCGTCTTCTCTCTGCACCCCATCCTCAGGGCGCCTGTGTTCTGTCCCTACTGGATCTGTCAGATAAGCAGTGGGGGCTTTTTTTATATTCTGGCAACTCCCAGGGCTGTCGCTGTGTTCTATCTGCCCACCCTCCCCTTCCTCCATAACCTGTCATGTGTCCCCTCTCCTCTCCCCAACTCCTATCTAATTCTGTCTCTGCTCTCCTGAGGCCGGCCTGGTCTAAGAGGATTGGAGCTTTTGCTAGGATCAGAACCGGGTCAGAGAACCAGCGGTGGGGAGGCCCAGGGTCCAGGAAGGCCACAAGGGGGCAGCAAAGGAAGCAGGAGATGGAGACCGGGCCAGAGAGAAGGGGTGAGCAGAAGGTGGGGGCAACAGAGGGAGGGGACAGATAATGGAAGAGGGGACTATGCTTCTTGCTGTGGCAGTTAACAGTATTTACATGGCCCACAGACGGACATTTAAAAATAAGATAAAACATATTGAACAGGTGTGAGAAATACAAGTGAATACAAATGAGGGGGATGTGAGAAAGAGAGGGTCGGGAGAGAAGCTGTCCTGAGCTGTAAGTGGTGTGTGCTTGTCATCGTGCACAGTACTGCATGTGCTTGGCTCCGTTGAACCATCTTCACACACCGTGTGCACGTGAGGGCACCAGGAGCTGAAAGAAAAACACGCAGCTCTCCCACATAGCTTTTCCACAGCTCCATTTAATCATTTTAATTTCTTTGAAGAGTAGACCTAATGTTTTAGCAAGATTTCAGATTGACAGAAAAATGGAGGCGAGAATTCCCATACATCCAGCACCCAATTTCTTCCATTATCGACACCTGACATCAGTCTGGTCCATTGGTTACAATTAATGGACCCATTGCTGATACATTAATTATGAACCAATGTCCTTCGTTTAGTCAGATGGCCTTAGTTTTTAGCTCATGTCTCTTTTCTGTTCTAGGTACGCATCCGGGACACTATATTACACTTAGTCGTCATGCTCCTCAGGCTCCTGGCTGTGGCAGTTTCTCAGGCTTTCCTTTTTTTTTTTTTTTAATTTATTTTTTTTTTATGACCCTGACCGTTTTGAGTGGGTCGCTCAGGTATTTTGTGGGATATCCCTCTATTGGAATCTGTCTGATGTTTTTCTCATGATTCCATGGGTGTTAAGAGTTTGGGGGAGGAAGCACCATTTTTGTCATACCATGTCAAAGATATGTACTTGACCACCTGGCTGAGTTAAGATTTGTTGGGTTTATCTACGACAAAGTTACTCGTTTGTTCTCTTTTCTATGCTGTATTCTTTGGAAAGAGGTCACTACGTCACTATGTGCAGCCTGGTATGTGTTTTAATCCTCACTTTACAGTTCAGACTGCCGAGGCTCAGAGAGGTGTTGTGTCCTGCCGCAGGTCACTCAGCTGCTGCTGGGTTCTTGTCTAGACTCGTGGTGAGAGAGATACACAGAGCAAGAGATGAGAGTCCAAGATAGAGAAAGGAAAATAGAAGGAGGAGGATCAGGAAACAGATGAAGAAGAAGGTGGGAATCTGGGAAGCAATGAGAGGCAGATGGTGATTGGGAGCCTAGATGAGAAGACATTGAAGGGATGCAATGGATAGAGAGACATGGAGACACAGAGGCAGAGAAAGAGACCAAAAAATTCTTTACTATGGGTAATATACAGATGCTTCTAGAAGCTTTCTGGTTCTAGCTTTTCCTTTGGAATGAGGTGGGTGTCAAGGGTCATTTTTTCCCACATATAAACTTCCAATCGTTTCAGTATCATTGCTATGCTCCCCCCGCCCTCCCTCCACATTGATTTGACTTGAGGCATTGTTCAAAACAAGTCAATTATATATGAAGATTTATTTCTAGCTATTTTCTTCTGTTCCATTGACTTATTTGCTGACCGTTATGCCCATAACATACTTTCTTGACTGCTATAGCTTTCTTTATACTAAATCTCGAAATTAGGTAACATAAGTTCTCTTTTTTTTTGAGATTGTTTTGGCTATTCTAGATTTTCTGCATCTCCATCTAATTTCAGGATCATCTTGTCAATTTCTTCAAAAAAGCTTGCTGAGATTTTCATTGACATTGCATTGAATAGACAGATTTAGGTAGAAAAATCCATTAACATGGGATGCCTTTCTATTCATGTAGGTCTCCTGTAATTTCTCTCAGCAATGAATGCATCAGTAATTGTCAACATCGTGTACACTTTACATTGGATTTCTCCCCAGGCATTTTATGTTTTTCAATGCTATTATAAATAGTATCATTTTAAAGATATTCTTTTACAGCATTTCATGGCTATTATATAGAATACAATTAATATTTGTTGATTAATCTTGCATCCTGGGACCTTGCAAATTTCAGTGATCAGTTTTAGTGTGTGTGTGTGTGTGTGTATGTGTGTGTGTGTGTATTCCACAGGGTTTTTCCTACGTCAGCTATGATAATTACAGCTTTACCTTTTCTACAATACAATTTTTTAAAGATTTAAAGAACCACTTCTACGGCAAGAAATTTGAAATGTGTGAAAAGAAATGAAAGCAATACAAAACATAAATTTCCATCTCATTCCCCTTCCCAGAGAAGGGATCTAGGTGGAGAGCTGAATGCTGCCAAAAGAGAAGACAAAATAGAGGACTTAAAACTTTTTTTGGAAGTAAAACACTTTATTTAAGAAAAAGGCAACATGGAAAAAAAAAGCCTACTAAATACCCAGGGGCATCTGGCATGCGCACTGTAAAGCGAGTGTCTGCAATGAGCACAGAAAACATTGATACAAACTGTTTCACCACAAAAGAGTCCAATTCGGACTGATGTATTACAGCTGAGCTGGCTAATGGCATGCTTTTTTAAAAAACACTTTCTTGAGGTATGATGGACGTACAAAAAGCCGCCTATATTTCATAGCTACAATCTAATGGGTTTGGATGCAGTTAGACTTCAATTTTTGATTGAAAACACAAATGCAATCAAGACATCTCTGAATATCTTTAGCTAGAGTCACTGTGGCTAAATCACAGAGAGGGAGAGAATGCAGCCTCTTCTTCTCAACCTGGGTCTTACGTGGGAGAGGCGATCCCAGAGATCCTGACAGCACGAAGTCTCATGACACCAAGGGGGCATGAGAAGATGTTAGCAGGGGCTGGAGGAGGGTTTTGGATCATCTGCTCTTAGGTCCCATGTCTCCTTCAGCTCCCTTCTCAACTGGCTGAGATTCTGCAGAGCTAGCCTGGCCTGAGGGTGGGGCGGGGTGGTGAGTCAGATTAAGTCAAGCCAAAGGAAACCTGATGGGACTGGGGGAGGGAGACCAGAGAAGAAGGAAGGAAGCATGGGTCTACACAGCCAGCAGGTGGAAAGAGATACAGGGTGAAGGGGGAGGGGTGTTATCTAAATGGCAGCATATTAAGACCATTTACTCAGTACTTCCTTAAATCAGGCTCTGTGCTGAAGATTGTAAATGGCACACTCGCTGTGTGAAGCCAAGTGCGCAGAGAAGATATAATTACCCAAAGTCCCATGGATCTCTAGCTATTCTCTGAAGAGTCCCGGAAGTGGGTGGGCTTGGCACAACTAGCCAGAGCAAAGAGCTGAAGAAAGGTTGTGCTCTCCAGCTCAGCAGCCCAGTTCATGGTCAGCCCAGATGCTTGCTGCCTTTGCAGAACGGCACTTGAACGCTCTGATGTTTGGTGTGAACTTCTGTAGGTAAGGGATTAGGCTGCCAGCCTTAAAGGACCTTTGGTAAGTATATTAGAGCACGTAGGACAGCTGCTGTCCCATGGAGAGTGACCCATACTAGGGGCACCCTACCTTTCTGGTTTTGAAAGCAAGAAATTTTGATGCCTGTTTCCTCTTCTTCCCAATCTCCTCCCCAATCTGTCTCTCTCCCTGTCCCTGTCTCCTTGTGGGGTCTCACTGTGTTTTCCTGTGTATTTTCTTACTAGGGGTTTCATTATATCCTAGCAGTTGTGTCCCATCCCCTCCAACCAGTCTGTCACATATCCCTTCAAATCCCTGCTAATTCTCCCTATATTTTGCTGAGGCTGGCCTGGCCTAAGAGGATTGGAGCATTTGCTAAATGGGACCAGGACAGGGTCAGAGAACCGGCTGTAGGGGTACCTAAGGACCAGAATGGATGCAGAGGACACCAGAGAAAGCTGGAGACAGGAGATAGAGCATGTGCTTAATGAAGGCTACAGAGACTGTGGACTCGAAATATAGACATTGCAGACACCGAAGCATATGTTAATGGACCCTTGATCTATGACAAATTACCAGCCTCTCCATAAACGGACAGTTGGAAATCCTTGAGAAAAAACAAAATAACCCAAACCCTTACCTCACACTGTGTACAATTCTAGATGCCGTAAAAAACTAAATATGAAAGATAAACCTATAAAGATTTTAGAGAACAAAAATAAAGATCTTGAGAAAACAAAAGGATATCTTAAAAGATAACTCAAAGAAGAAAGAAAAGAGCATTGATACGAGGAGGAAAGTAAACAACAACAAAACACACACACAAAACTGAACTTTATTCAAAGCATCAGGCTGGGGACCTCAGACGCATGTCATCTGTGAGCCATTTGTGGTTTGCAACCAAGCAGACACATTGACCATTAGCTCTTACCAACTTTTATGTCAATCTGAAAATGGGGCTTATCTGTGGAAGTCATTTGTAACTTTTATTAATAATTTGTCTTTGTTTTACTGCATATCAGTTCACCAGTGATAGAAATGAAAAACAAATAAACAACTGGCCCATAACAACAGATAAAGAAGCACAGATATTAAAATGAAGAAACTACACCTATGAAAAGTACGAATGGGAAAAAAGTTTGTAACACGTCCATTACCAAGAGAATAAAAGAATAATTTGAATAAAGAAAAATGGGTAAAAATGTGAACACGCTAGTATTCAATGGACGATTAGCACCTGAGAAGGGTTTAATATCTCCATCACTAGGGAATTGGATATTAAAACTACAAGAAAGACACGCCATAAATGAGCAGATCTGCAAACACTACTAGGTCTCACAGTCCCAAATGTCACTAAGATGCTGAAGAAGCCGAGCCCGGGGGACCATGCTAGTCTAAGACCTTGAGAAAGTTCGGGGGGCAGCACCACCAACCTGAGACATCCGCTGGGAGCCCCAGTTTCACTCCTAGGCCTAGGAACCCACAGAAATGCTCTGGTGCACCCTAAATAAAAGGGCGGGGACATTCAGAACACTATGACACATGGTGGCCATTCAGAAAACACAGCAAACGCTCCCTCCGCAGGTCCGGTACGTGGAGGCGCATGCCCAAGGCAGAGTGTAACCTGCCGCGCAGACCCATGGGCCACCGCTTCCCGCACCCACGTGGGCACCCGGGCTGGCGAAGGCACCCACAGTCCCCCGGCCCCACGGAATCCGCAGGGCTTTGCGGGGACAGAATCCCCTATAAATCCAATGACGTCGTGGGGCCCATGACCTCATACCCTGGGTCATCTCCCTCTTGGTAGCCAGACGTGGAGCAGGAGGAGGGTCCCTCTAAGAAGTCTTGGGGTGATATCAGCTCTGCGTAACCCGGGAGCACAGCAGGGTCTGGCGAGAAATCCGAGGCGTAGGGGCCCTGAGGCCACACTGGAGCCGGGGCGGGGACAGGGGCCTGGGCGGGGGCAGGCGGGACCATCGGGGCGCCCTGCGCAGGGGCCCACCAGGCCTGGCTGCAGCTGGAGATGCTGGGCACTGGGGCTGGGACGACTCCGAGGGGGCTGGGTGCAGGGG